>CAJNOI010000718.1:0-28669 GCA_905250115.1 Adineta steineri
AATACCAATATGTATACTCTGATTACATATTGGAATAATCCACAACATCTATAATAGAGCTTCAATATGGTCTCGATATTTTATTACAAAGCTTTATAAAAATCTAATTAAATTAGTTAAAATCTTAATAAATAATTCCATTTTTCCAACCATTTATAATGGAACTCAACAGATTGTACAGAATATTATCTGGCTATGTGCTGAATATTATCGATTGTTTGTTCGTCCAATGGTGCAATTGTGTTACACATTTATCTGTCGATGGGTGTGGTCAAATATTTTACGTCCAGTATGCTTATGGATATATTCTGATATAATTTTACGGTTTTATCGAACAATCATTGGGATGCCCTCGTTCATTTATATTGAATTTTTACCGACAACTTATAGATTTGTAAGACGAACATCACAAATAGTTCGGCATTGGTTGAGTCGCGTCACTCTCTATATCAATATGGGTTTAGTAAAGACTATTTGTTTTATTTGCGATTTCAGTATCATAATCTATAGACATATATTATTACCTTTGTACCAACCGTTTATTAGATTTATTTTATACGTTAACAATAGAATTTTAAAACCTGTAGTCCAATGGATAACTCCAATAGAGAAAATTATTTTCCACGCGATTATCTATTCGTCTCACTTCTTTATATCTTTTTGTCAAACTCTTCTACAAATTTGTACGTTGATTTATACTGAAGTTCCAACGTTAATATATAAATTTGTAAGTCAAACCGTAGAAATCATTTTGTATTGCTTAAATCGCTTAATTATCTATATTGATCGAAATTTGATGAGGACAATTCACTTCATTTACAATGGATCTCAATGGATATGGCAAAAATTGAAAATAATTTCTTATAACTTGATGAAAATTGTTTCCTACATTCTCATTTATTTGTCATACGCAACTATTAATTCTTATAATATCTTTGTATTACTCAGTAGACAATATCTGTTGTCTTACTATCATATTCTTACACGGATTTATTCATTCATTCATTATCAAGTCTTACCAGTGATAGGTAGATTTTCAATGCGAATCTTACGAATGATTTGGTGTTGGTTAAAGCGTTTTATTCTACATGTCAAAGTTGGCTTGCTCTATATAATTCGTTTTATTTACAATATTTGCAAAATAGTCTATGAAGATGTACTATTATCGTTTTTCCGTACAGTCATTATATTTTCTTCATTTGTTAACAATGAAATGATAAAACCTATAGGTCAACGAATGTTTTCTACAGTGAATACCATTTCTCATTATTTAATGAATATGATTACAAACGCAATTATATTTGTTCCACATACAATTATATATTGTTACAATGCTATTGTATTTATCTATGACGAAACTTTAAGATTAATCAATAGATTAATGATATTCATGCGACCATTAATTTGCTTTAGATACTACGAACTTGTTTTCTATCCTATAATCTGTTCTCTCTATGAAATCAATACCATGTGCTACGATTTCATCTTAAAGCCACTTGGTCATATACTGTCTACAATGTCATCAATAATTATTTATATTTCTAATACAATCAAAATTATAATGGTATTGTCCCAAAATCCGGAGGAAAAAATCCGGAGAAAAATAAATCCGGAAAGAAAAAATTCGGAGGAAAAAATCCGGAGAGAAATAAATCCGGAGAGAAATAAATCCGGAGAGGAAAAATTCGGAGGAAAAAATCCGGAAAATTTTTGAAAAAAGATTTAACAGTTTATTTAACAAAGAACCATGTGCAAGAAAGAAGACAAACCATTTGATTTGAAGAGAAGTGATGTGGTTCACTTTTTAGTAGCCACCAATAAAGAAAGTCCCACGAGATACTCATCGCGATCGATCTCATCGCTCTCGAAATATTTGGCAAGTAGGACTGTGAAAGCTCAGGTTCAGTTTTTTTGGAGCTGGAACTGTCACATTCCTATTGGCAAGAGTATTGAATTTAGTTAGATGGTGTAGGTGTGGATAAAGCATAGACACAACACCCATACTCTCAAGGTGCACGTCTGTGTATATTTGCTAATAGAAGTGCAGAGCACAGTAAAGTAGAATGGTACTCGGTAGACGATAATCATGATTGACGTAGACAACCATAATCATTTATGAAAGAATATTATCATTCTCATTGTTAGAACAATATCAGAAATTTTCCGAATTTTTTATTCTCCGGATTTTTATTTTCCGGATTTTTGTTCTCCGGATTTTTTATTCTCCGGATTTTTCGTTCTCCGGATTTTTATTTTCCGGATTTTTCGTTTTCCGGATTTTTACTCTCCGGATTTCAAGACATATTCATTATAATGTACAATGGAATAAATGACATTTACCAGGCAATCTTAGCATTATATAAAGTTATTATAAGATTGTTTTATTAGTTCGTTGAATTCTGACGTGTTTTTGTTATCGAAATAGAAATAAAGAAAATAAAATTGTTTTCTAGCTATTTATATATGCTACACAATCATCCTTGTGTAGATCATGACATACCCATCAGAGTAACATGGACGGAGACGAGGGTGTAAGTGACGTCGGTGAGTATAGTTTATGACTATAATAACCACATTCACTCACATCCTCATGATCAACGGGAAAAAAGTGTTGTTACACTTTTTTCCGGGAAAAACCCAGTCCATCATCATAATGATTTAGTCTACCTTTGTCTAAAATGAAATTCACCGAATTGATCATTTATATGTAGTTTACATGGGCTTTCGGTGAGAAATTCATCGTCGACGAAAGTAGAATTTACTTTCAAGTAGAGGGCATGGTAAATTCCGATTTCCCGGAAATTCAAATAAAATAGAAACAAAATAAATTCCCTGGAAATTTATTTCACTTACTATTAATTACTTGGTGTAGTCTGCGTTTATATATACAGATACAAAGTATAACTTTCGAGTATCGATTGGGTTAGCTGGGTTGCGTTAAGTTGGGTTGGGTTAGCTGAAGATATCATGGAAATTCATTTTGATATGGAGATAATGCAGCTATTGCTTATTTGTATGCGTCTGATCTTGGTCTTTAATATCAATTATTGTCGTTGCTCTTCTCCTCAGTACACTTGCTTTGTTTGATATTTTATTTAAGAACTCTGACATTGATCTGGACATATCTTCTCAGAATATTACTTTTTCTATGAGCTAGATAAATGTTTCTCGATAATGCCATCAAGAGATTATTCAATAAAAAACTATTAACTTTTATTCTCCTATTTGAAATAAATAAGTTTAATTATTGTTATCACTGTTGCATAGTGGTATCGTAGTTGGTATCAGAATATCCGCACCCACACTATTAAGATGCATAAACATCTAAAAACATACATTCATGTCTTTATCTCTGTGTGATTAACAGATGAGCGAATCGTACTTTTTCTTGAGGGTAGTGTGGGTCTCTTTGCTCTATCTTTCGTTCACATCCACCTACCCACCCCTCACTCACACCGACACCCACACCCTGACCTTGGATAAGTGTTCGTGGGTCAAGAGAAGATATATATATATATATATTCACAGCTACGCCCACATATTCAGATAAGACTTTTTCACGTATCTTATCACATTATAATAATAAATATCTGATTGCCATCATCAGAACAAACCTTTCATATTTTTCATATGGATGCTGCTCGAACGAAAAAGAAGTCATTCAACTGAGGACCATTTTTTTTCGTTCTTTCAAAAAATGTGAATCGCTCCGTTTGAAAGCGAAGAGGCGAAGAAAAAGGACTGTTATTCTCGACACAAAACAGTCAGTTACTTTTATTTTTTGTTTAGACAAAAAACGTCCATGCACACAGAGAACAGAAAAGGTAGGCGTTTGAGGCATGCAATATGTTAAATCTTTTATTGCTAAAATAATTTTTTAACGATACACAGTGGGTGTGAGTGGAAGTATGGATATGGGCATCGATGAACCTCTTCTATATCTATGCAATCACACCCCTTCAGTCGATCGTTAGACATTTTCCTAGTCTAGTTTGACTATAGAAAAGGTGACTAAACTATACATCGAGTGATTCTGTCTAAAGTGTCGATTATTAGACGAGTGCTTCTAGACTATAAATTTTGAAATATACAATGCTATGCACTTGCTTTTGTTATAGATATTGTGTTTTTGATTTTACAGTCATTGCAGCTATTGAGAAATCGTCAATAACAACCACCTAGATGTTTTTTGATTGGTTAAAAACTAAAACATTTCTTTTATTTCTCTTTCTTATTTTAGATTTACGATGTTTTTTTGGATTATTATTCTCGTAAAAATTCAATATTTAATAAAGATTTTTTAGCGAAGGAAAAAAATAAAAAAATCCATTCATTTGTTTTTTCGTCTTTTTTTTATTGTAAATGTGTCATATTATTGTTTTTCTCTGGAAGTAGAAATTCGCGATTTTATTTGCTAGTGCAGGTATGGTTGACGATGTGGATGTGGATGTCTGTGAGCGTGAAGATGTGGTTATTATCTTTAAGTCATACTCACATTCACACCCGTCCTCATCCTACCATGTTTGAATGGGTCTTTGTGGGAGTATTCCGTTCATCATCTGCTTCTACATCTCATATAACTAATACTTGAAACTTAAATTTTACTATTGAAGGATTCAAACATTGAGTTTATAATTATTCCACGAGTTCAATATTGAATTATTGTGTTATTGTAGAATAAAGACATTGGTTTATTTAACATCTCAACTATTGAATACTATAATTCAATTTTGAAGTTTAATAATATTGGCCATTTTGAGATCAACATTCACTTTCTCGGAGAAGAGTAAACTCTCACTAATTTTATTTTTTCAAATACACATTAGTCAACCTGATGGCATCACCAATAACAACGGATACAAAGGAGATTCGTCCTATCGATCCTGATTCTACTTCGCTTCTCTATGTCAATCTTCAGGATAATCTTGAACCATTCACCGTCGTTTGGGCTGACACCCAAATTAATAAATCAGAAGACTGTTTAAAGACTCAAGACAATCTGCAACGTATTATCAATTGCCTCAAATTATTTGATGATGCTCAGAAATGTATTTTATTTGTCGAAAATACATCGAATGATGATATCATTTTTCTAATCGTTTCTGGAGAACTTGGTAACACTATCCTTGCTTCTCTTCATGCGCTGCCACAAGTTGCATACGTTTATGCTTTCTGTTTTGAGTCTGCAATTCACGAGCAATGGACAAAACACTATGAAAAAATCCGCGGCGTTTTTACTGATAAAAATCTTTTATTCGAACAAATTAAAATGGATGTCAAAGCTCAGTGTTCTCGATGGTCTTTCACAACTGAACACACGTTCACTAACCCATCAAAATCAACTTTTAGTCGGGTTCCAAAGTAAGTACTATATAATGTGCTAATTAAAATTTCATTATTGAAATTTCTATCAATAATAGCCACTAAATTAGTGTAACGGTGGCATAATAAAATCATGTAACAACGTAATAAAAAAAGCTGTTATTAAAGATTTCGTATTTGAAATATGTATCTTAGTTTTAAATATAATTACAACTCTATATTATTTATTATCATATTACTATAATTTGCTTTGCAGTTTAGATAGTGTCATTTGTCCTACATATCGATGGTATAATGTACTATTAGATATTATTGTTAATATGTCACATTCAGAAGATGCACTACAAGAGATGATCGACGAATGTCGAGCTTATTACAGAAACAATCCGACCAAATTACAAAATATTGATTTTTTTGCAGATTCATATGAACCATGCATGGCTATTTGTTGCTACACACTACCAAATTTTCTTTTTGATATTATTAATAAAGCCCTACGAACTCAAAATTTAGTGATTATCTTCAAGTTTCGCGCATTTATCGCGGATTTATATATTCAATTACAAGAGCACTATAGACGCTACCTGTTAGAGGATGTGATATTTAATACTACAGATGATAATAGAATTTCCATGGTTTTTCGTGGTCAGTATCTAACATTTCAAGAATTAGAACATTTAAAAAATAATATTAAATCAATTATGATAACCAATACTTTCTGTTCGGCTACATTGAATGAAAAAGTAGCCCATTTTTTTATCAGTGATGGTCAAAAACCACCACCAGGACAAATGGCGGTTATATTTCAAATCATTATTGATGATTTATATTACGATTATATTCCCTTAAACTTACACAATATTCGACCATTCGCATATATTGCGAGTCAAAGCCAGATCAAGGATGAAAAAGAAGTATTGTTTGCTTTTGGTAGTGCATTTCAAATCAAAGAAGTCATATCACCGAATGAGGAAAAGCGTTGGTGGACTGTTATCTTATCCCTTGAGTCGTTTTATGCGGCACGCTGCTCGCCTGATATGCGAGAAATTTTTCGGTTTCGACCTAGTTTTACTCCTCTTATTGAAGAATTCGCCAAATTTTGTCATTATGTTACAGAGAATCGAGAAATGCTCTTATCTGCAGAGTGGTATGGTTTTACAAGACCACACATAGAATCATTGTTAAAAAGCGGTTATAATGCAATGACAGAATCCTTCCTCCACAATGAGAAATATGCAAAAGGTATTGATGCCATGCAACGCTTGCTAATGCTACAGACTCGTTTAAGTTCATCGACTGATATTAGTCTTGTGTCTACATATTGCAAATTAGTAGTAATCTACGAAAAAAACAATCAATACAATGAAAGTATTCATACTTTTAAAGACAAAGTGTTACCTTTACTTATGTCAAGAGATCCGGATGGTAAAGATTACATGAATGCTGCCTCTAAAGAGTGTTTACCAAATGGTATAAGTTTCCAAGACGTGTGTACGAGTCTATCAAATGCATATGAAAGTATCGGAACGTCTTCCATGGCACTACTCTGGAGAAAGCTGCGAAAACATATGAAGCCACTAGCAGGAACACTAGCTGATCAACAACGTCGTTCTCTCGTGTCATATCGTATCGAGACTTCTGAGCAGATGACAGACAATGATAAACTCGAACTATACGAAAAATATCTTCATAATACTCTGAATTCTTACAAAAGTTCTGATCATCCGATGAAGAATTCCATTGACAAAGATGACGCCGAAATCTTCACTGATCTAGTATGGTCAATATGTGGCCTGAAAGGCTGCCTCCGTTTGTACTGCTATGATATACCGGTACTTGAATATGCTTCGAACTCTGCTGATATTGTATCTTTATCAATACATAATACTACTACACTTATTATTGGTAATATACCAAGTCCTATCATTCAACAGACGATAATGCCAAGTGCACCCTTGCCATTTCATTCAT
Source organism: Adineta steineri (assembly GCA_905250115.1). Taxonomy (NCBI): domain Eukaryota; kingdom Metazoa; phylum Rotifera; class Eurotatoria; order Adinetida; family Adinetidae; genus Adineta; species Adineta steineri. The sequence goes on from CAJNOI010000718.1 coordinate 7,294, forward strand.
ATTACCATCGTTTCTTTGCCGATGATATTGTTCATACATCGAATGCGTTTGAATATGCTACGCGACTTATTCATTTTTCGAATGACATCTTAATTAAATTAGACTTTCAATCTAAAATTGAGCCGAATTTAGGCTCTGATCCATTAATTCATCAACATGTTTTATTTCTCCGTTATTTTATTCATATTCAGTGCGATGATACCAAAGAATTTTTAATGGATAAACAACAATCGAATCATTTGGAAGCTTTGAACAGACGCATATTGACTGACTTTCATCTTTTAAATCATGAAACTTTCGTGCCATCATTAGCTGGTTTAGCATTTGTTGGTTCATCCATCAATGATACAGCTACAGAAAATGAAAATGGTTCGCCTGTCGAAAATGTGGCTAGTCTTCTTTTCAAACTACAATGGCATATTGGATTGATCGTTGCGTATTTTTACGCGTGTAATACGGAAGAAAAGAATGATATTCAAATAAAACTATTGAACATCGAACGTCGACTGCTACGTTTTTGGATATGTAATATCGAGAAAAAAATCATACAGACCTCAAATATCTATGATAAAATTTTAAAGAACAGATTCACAGATCAACTCGAGATTGGTAGCTATCTAAATCATCGACCATCGACTCACGATTTTCAATTTAAAGCGAAAGACACAATTCAATGTTCGGGACTTCCTTCAATTTTTAAGGATATACTTAAAATATTATATGAATTACAAGAAGATGATCGATTGCTTCATAACTTATTTGACAAATGGAAACAGAAAGAATCAGTTGACCATGATAGTAGTCTACAGTTTGAAGAAGAAACTCGCAAAAATCTATCGACCATTGTGTCGCTACAATCGTTGATAAAGTATCTAATAGATTATAGAATAAAAGTTATCAATACTGATCAGAACGATGAATTTGATCGCTTTATTACATGGTATCATGCATGCCCTCCTCTCGAACACATGTACAACACCATTCAAACAACTGAAATTATGTACCATAAAGCTAGAGATTACGTCGAGAAAACTTTTCTTTCTTATAAACAACAAATAAATTAATTTTGACATATATGTAGTAAATGAAACTTGAATCCAAGTATACAGTTATTTAATAAACAGATAGTGGAACCTTCACATACTCAAATATTCAGAAAGCTCATAAGTAACTACAGAAAAAGTGAGCGACGGCAAAACTCCTGAAAACCTGAATATTTGAGTAGTTAAATACCGGGTGGTCCAGATTAAACTACCAGTTTTTGTGAACGGATGGGTATTGGTATGACTACGAATGAAGAAGAGGCACCCACACTCAATTTAGATTCATGTCTCACGTCAACAGGTCAGCCACACCCTTTATCTTTTTATTATCTTGCATAGAAGTAAGAAGCAAATAGTGCATCTAATATATTCAAGTGAACATCTCTAAGAAAAATCATGCTATCGAATGTCAACATAAAGTATAATTAAATGTTATTTGCATTGGTTATTATTTCATTGATTATATAGATAATCTTAATAAAGAAGATTATTCGCCCAATTAGTATGATTCAAGCAAATATCTTGAGGGTGTGGCTGTAGATCAATCAGAGAGGGAAAAAAATTCATTCTATATCCCATTACGAAAGCATCAAAGCACAGGATATTTTCTCTTTTATTCTTCTGATGATACACACACATTACGTAATACTGATATAAGAACTTAATGTGAATGTGTAATGTTCACATCAATGACAAACGACAATTCAATTCATAGGCTTAGTGATTAGATTGAAACTCTGTCAAGTCGAATCGATTAACTTGAACGAAGAACAATATCATGTTGATTCTTAAAATACACGTGTGAGTATAGGTAAGAAAAAAATCTTACAGCGATCAGTGTCACAGTTAATCAAAATTATCTTATCGCTAGTTCGTATGGTGGTGGTGGTGCTTCATCTGTGGACGATGGCATTGCTGTTTGTTGTTCGTGTATTTTCCATTCGATTTCTGCTTGTCTTATTAATTGATTTACATGTAATTCCATTAATAAGAATAAATCAAATTCTGGATATTCATACGGACTAACATAGACATATAATTGTTTAATGTAGATTTCTAAGTCTTGTCGTCGTTCTTCCTGATTATGTTTACTACGATGTAGTAAGGAATGATGATGTGAAGGAAAGGATGGTGTAGCACATCGTTTTTCTAATTGATGATGAAGTTGTTTAAATTCATCAAATGTATGTGATACTGACCATTGACCATCGTGTCTTGGAACGATTTCTCGAATGTTTAAACGAATAGTAAAACGATCGTGACCATGTTCATGATGAAATGATGGAATATCAATTGCATCTTGCAGACGAGGACGAGATTTGAGTTGAGATTTGAAATTCGGAACCGAATCTTGTTGAACAGGATTTGAAGATTGTATTTGGTAAGGAGTATTTGTTGTAATCATTGTAGAAGATGGATACTGTTGTTGAGAATATAGTCCAACATTTTGTAATAACTGTGGTGGAATATTTCTGAGTCTTCCTTGAAAGAATTGAACGAACTCGTCGTCATTAAAATTGGGATTTTGATTATATGAATCCCCAAATTCTTGATGTATTGGAGTAAACGGATCTAAACATCTAAAAACTCCTCCTGCCATTCTCGCAATCTCAGCCATAAACTCTCTTGGTCTCGGATCATTGTTTGTATGTCCCATTAGAAACGCAATTGTATGTATCACACATGGATTTTGTCGTTGTTGTAACCAATTTTGTAAATCAAGTAAAATTGTTCTCGTATCCATTGTTGGTTCACCATCTGAAAGTAAATAAATTGTATCTGCTTCTTCATCACTGAGTGCTTGTTTCAATGCATCGTGTGTGTTTGTTGTTCCTGCAGGTTCTAAATGATCCAGATAATGTTCTGCTTGCTTCAGATGATGATGAGTAGCCGGTGTTAATGTATGTTTCCAAGGACGAACATGCGTACCAAAATGAATAATATTGAATTTCATTTGTTGTTGTATACGATGATGAAGAATCTTATGAAGATCATGTACAATAAATTCTAGACGATTAAAATATTCGCCACAATCTGTTTGAAATTCAGTACTCATTGAACCACTTGTGTCGATGAGAAAGATGACTCGAGAACTAGTTACCGATCCATAGATATGTGACTGACCACGAACTTCAGCTAGAATTTGATCAGCTTGTCGTAGCAGATAGGGTGGAAATAGATTTCTTAATTGAAAACGATTGACTGGATCTAGAAGATTTTCATCAATTACTTGCAAAGCATCAAGACGTTGTTCTGGTACTGTAATCATGTTGAGCAAATGTATTGCCTGATCACATCGTAAACCAAATAGATGATTATCGAATAGATGAAGAGCAAGTACGAGTTCTGTACCAGGAAAACATGGTGCTAATGTTAAGACTTGATCGCCACTGAATGCTTGTGGAGAAATTTTCATTTCATAAGCGAGTTGTTGAAGACGATCAGCTGGCTGTTGAAGTTCAGCTAATCTCGATTGAAGTCGATGCATTTGGCGTTGTGAACGAACACCATGTATCGGAAGTTCATGATGTTTTTCCCAAGCCTTTGAATGAACAAGATGAAGACCATGACGACCCATTTTTAATTGTTCAACTACTATAATAAAAGAAGAAGATATTTGGGTATGTATAGGGTGTGGGTGTAAGTGTATAACTCGTCAAGAGCGTTCAACTGATAAAAGAAAGTATTTATTTTTCTTCCTTTCCTGCGCACTAATAGTCATATATAAAGATGTAAAAATGACTGCCTATGTTGCTTTAATGGAATAAAAAAAATTTCTTTTCTCTTTACCAGCGTCATCAATGAGACGAGAGAAAGAAAACAAAATAATAAGCAATGTTGCTTCTATTCATAAATTTTGACAACGCACTTTTTCTTTCTTTTGAATGAAGGAAAGAAAAAAAATATTTCATCGCTTTTTTTTACTTTCATAACAAACTTTCAATTACCCTAATAGAAAGTCTACCAGTGCAGTTTTTTTGGAGTTAAAAATGCGAGCGTAGACGTGAGTGTATTCGATAAGATCAATTATATATCCACACTCATTTTAAGGCGGATGTTGATCAGAAAGAAATGAGGAAAAAATCTTTTTCGAGATGTTTATTAACAATAAATTAGAACGAAGAGCATAAAAATGTGTCAGAAACTACAGGGTTTGACTGTTATATGTAACGTTTTCAATTTTCGAAATTTAGACAAACACACATTAATCAGTTTCATCACTAGAGACTTCATTAGATTGCACCTATTGATTTGTAACTGGCTCGGAGGATGATACAATCTCTTCCGACTTGTCAGCTCGCATAATTGCATCTATAATTTGATCTTTGAGTCGAACGAAAAAGTTTGACAACTGTGCAGGACATGATGGAGTAGAACCACTGTCAGTCATCCAAGAGAAGTTACGTCGGCCAGATGACGGATGTAGCATAGTCATTTGAGCGTTGTTACTTTGGACAAGTAAAGTAAAACGTAGTATGTTTTGTAAAAAAGTCCTAACTTTAGAAACTTACGCATGTAACATATTTGCACGGATTTCCAATTCGTTGAGATTTTTGCTGTTTTTGTCTCGTAAAATATCTAAGATAATATTCGGCGGCTTGTCAGACGATGATGAGGATGCCATTCGAGAAAGATGAATAAAATATGTAAAAATTCTTCGCGTTGTCACAACTCGTTTTCTGTGTTGTTGACTAAAGAACGATTGAAGAAAACAAAAAAAAAAAGTTTCATGCTGCTGAAGCATCGCAAAATAGCCGACGATGTTTCTTTCTTTCTAAAATAGTTTAGTCTTACCTGTATTGTATTAAATGAATCATAGGAACGATATACTTTATTATCAACATACAAAAAATATTTTTTGACGAGTATAACCTTTTAATCTTTACTTTTCTTCTGCTTTACTCGGAATGAAGAGCGTGTGTTTAACTCTTATGTACTCCTCTATCGAAATTCCGTATAATGTATGTGTGGTTTATGTAATCATTCTGTTTTCATAATAAAGATCGTTTTGGAAATAATCATTTTCCATCACTGATTAAACAATGTCAAATATGAAAATCAATAAGTAGAATAAAAATTCTTTAATGGAATGTTATTCGACAGAATATCAAATACTCTTTTCAATATATAGCCTCTAAATATTTTTGCATAAGTCAAGTATAACTAGATGAAAATAAAAAGAATTTTTACCGAAAATGTGAGTGTATATTTACTCGGAATCCACAGCCACATCCTCAACGCATTGAATTATCTTTTAAAAAGACTCTCAAATGAATATATACAAGTTTTATTCCATTCATCTTAGTTAAATACAAATGAAGATCTATAAATTATGAATTGATTAATATAAAGTTGTGCATCGCCCGACATTTGCTTTCCAATATTGAAAAAGACGAATTGTATACAAACGAATCACTAAAAATTTATTGTTAGTCAAAGAACAATGAAAGCAGAAAATATAATAAAAATACAGCCTACTTTATTCTCAACAATATATTTCATATTTATTAGAAGTAAAATTTGATTGTCAATGTTCTGAAAATGCCACGACGAAGTTCTTCGCTAAAAACAAATGTTATTCACGTAAAAAAAAACTAGCGACTGCTTTGTTTTTGTTCTATTAAACTTATATTTAGGTCTCTCATATTGGCCGTCCTTCGAATATTGTACAATCAAATGTGAAAAAAAACTCACGAGATCGTTCTCTATCACATGTATATTAACATAAACATTCGTTTAGAGTAGTAATCTTTCTTTTCTTTCGTTTTAAAGCGACGAAGTATGCCAAACCATCATATTACAAATAAAATTGATAAAAAGCAACGTATTCATCAAATCATTCTTACCAGTGTCGATCAGGACAAAATACTCAATCGAAGTTTTAAATCATCGCAGAGAAAAGTATGTGCTCTATGATTATTACTGTTGCTGATGATAATATTAAAATTAATTTTTTTCGCTTAGATATCAAATACTTCAGAAATTGAGACAAATATCAAACAGAATGTCGAATTTAATACTGCAATCGAACCAGTATCACATGAAGTAGAGAATAATATTTGTCAACCACTACAACCATTGGTGATAAATTCATCTAGATGGAAGATGGTGTTTTATTCTATTTTCTAATTATTTAGGATTCAGTCGTGATTGATACCAATACCCAATTTAGTCAAACACATGATCAAATCAGAGAGAATATACCTCAAGCTATCAAACATAAAAAATCTGATTTTCATTTCGACAAAAACAATCGTTCCATTTCGTTTACCACCAATTTGTCTACAGCAAGTGTCACTCAAGTATAATATTTGTTACTTTGCCAACGATATGTGAAATGAGTTTTATTTTAGCGAACAATATCAAGTGACATTACCGATCACTCTAATGTAATTAATTTGTATAACAGTTTTATATCATAAATTATATTTTATAGCGAGATACTTCGATAAAACGACACAATAAAATTCACCATCGTAAAAAAGTAACGGAAAAGCAAGAAAAAAGACGACGAAGGTAATATAAAAATAACTATTAATTGTCGAACTGGTTAATAGTTGTATTTTATTTTTTTGAGGTTTAGATGTTGTGGTTTTTATTGGCCCTGTTCACCTTGTTGTACTTTATGCTGGATCATTGGTGCTATTATATTGTTAGCAGCAGTAGCCGCATTAATTGTTGCTCTTCTTACAAATAAATCAAAAACAACAACTATATTAAGTACAGGTGCGTTCAAATAATAACTTGATGATATCTTTGAATCGAATACTCATATCCACTCTTCTCATTATAGCTTTCATAACTACGATAACAACATCGACTAGCACGGACACGACAACAACAGAAAGTAGTACAATGACAACAACATACACTTGTGAGTTTATTTGCTAGATAAGAAAAAATAATTAAAATAAGTATCTTGTTTAGCAACAACAACACCTAGCATGTGTGGCGCTTCTTGTTTAAACCAATCATGGATTGCTTTTTCTAATACAATAGCAACATGGCAGTTCGAAGGTTCATTTACAAATTCACCGAACAATTATAGTATAATTCCATCATCAAGCGTACCTACTTTCATTACCGAAGGATATGTCGGTCAAGCAATCTCATTTGATGCAACACTTCATCAATATCTTTATACTTCATATATACCTTTGAGGAATATAAGTTTCACCGTTGATGCATGGATTTATCAAAATGGAAAGCCTAATCCAACTGATTATAATATTGTAGGGATGTGTCCAACAATGTCAACAAGAAATTGTCTTCAGATTGGTATACGATCTCAAAAATTGTATTTTTCATTTTGGCTACCGGATTCTACTGGTGTAACAACTATTCAAACTGATCAATGGTTACATACCGCATTTGTTTTTGATCAAACAACAAATACAATGACTACTTATTTAAATGGTTTTCCTGATCAAAGCTTAAATACTAATCAGTCATTACTATGTTCAACAGGAAATTTTACAATTGGTATTAATGCACTTATAAGACCTCCAAATAATACTTTTCAGGTAGAGAAAGAAATAATTACTATTGAATATTTGATTGATACTCTCATTACATATATAGGGTTATATAGATAATTTATCAGTTACTGGACGAGCAAAATCTTCATGTGAAGTACTTGAAATTGCCACACTTGCAGCTCGTTTTCATTTTGATAATATTTCATCATTAGACGATTTTGGTCCTAATCAAGTAGATAAAAGTGCTTTAAATTATGTAATCATTTCTGGTTTTATCAACGAAGCTATTTCATTTTCTGGAACATCAACTTCATATTTTCAAACATGGGGTTTCACTTCATTTGGTATTATGAATAAAGCATTTTCATTTGCATTTTGGATTAAACCTCAGTTACTTTCTGGTACTCTCATTCATCTATCAACATCATCACTTGGCACAGGAACAACATGTTTTCCATTGTTAGCATTTGCTTCTAATGGATCTATTGTTGCACAAGTTTTGCTTACTAATGGAATTATTGTTTCAGCTATAGGTCCTTTATTACCAACATCATCATCATCGTGGATATCCATTGTTCAAACATGGAGTTCCAACAATGGATTAAAATTATATATTAATAACACACTTGTAAGTTCTGCCGTAGCTACGACATTTCTTACCAGTAATTCAACAATGAATTATTTAACATTGGGTAATTGTTTAAATGGTTGCAGTTCATGTACCAATGGACTCATTGTTTCACCAGGCTCATTTTCAGGTGCTATCGATGAATGGTTAGTTTTTAGTCGAGAACTTAATGAAGATGATGTTTGCGCTCATTTCAATGCTCGATAATTTGATGAACACGTTTTCAACTATTAACTTTAAGACTTTTTTTGTTCTATAAGATTTTTTCTTTTCTCTGCTTTACTTTGTGTAAATATTTTCAAATCATATTTTATACTATTGATTAAAATCGATTTAGTCTATGTAGAAACTCATATTTTTCTTCAACTAATTTGACACACAAATGTAACCATAGAAACTTACTCACGTAACACGTGTGCACGAAATTCCATATCGTTGAGTTCTTCACTGTTTTCCTCCCGTAAAATATCTTCGCGTTGTCACAACTCGTTTTCTGTGTTGTTGACTAAAGATCGATTGAAGAAAACAAAAAAAAATTTCATGCTGCTGAAGTATTGCAAAATAACTGACGATTTTTTTCTTTCTAAAATAGTTTAGTCTTACCTGTATTGTATTTAATCTTGAGGGTGGATATGGTTGTAGAACAAATAGAATATCCACACCCACACTCTCAATAATGTTGTCGTTCTGTTTCATCTTGTTCAATATTTTGAAAAAGATCAGTAAAGAAGAATATAGAAATGTGATGTTTTGTGTCTTTCATCTTTATAACAAATAATATGTGACCATAAAGTTCATGGCAATGTTCTGAATTAGTATAGGTTCAGTATTTTCATATACATCTATTTTGAAATACGTTCGTAATTCATATGCTTCGTTAGGTAGATTAACATTTTACTGTATTTGATCTAGATGTATAAAATAAAAAAGACTATGATGGTCACGAACTCAATATTTTGAACGTCTATTTTAATTATGCTTATGCAAGTTTCTTATACATGCCGTGTTTCGCTTATGTAACCTTGAACTTAATTATTATGATGTGCTTGATTTGATGAAAGAATGGAAAAAAGAAAGGCGATTATCTTCATTAGCATCTATTAAGACATGAAATAATTATAATTCAAGTAAAGAATAACTTTGATAATAATAAATCTTTTCATTTCAAGATTTATAATGAATCCATATCTATCGTGTAGAAATCTCATTAATGAAGATCTTTGTGAGTACGGAATATCGTGCTTTTTAAACCATTAAGAATAATATGTTCTTATTTTATGATAGCGTTAGTCAAAAGTGCTAATGAGAGAGAAGTAGCTTTTATTTTTCTATTTTATCTTTCTATTAATAGAAGAGAAACACGATTTGCTCATCTCTATCTTTTTTTTCACATTCCGCAGATATTCCTTGAAGTTTGATTGCAGAAATCAGAGTGCTTATAACATTTATTTTTCATTAGCAGTGCAAATATGTCTTCATCGGCATATCCATCGCTTGTGTTTACTCAACAAATATTCACACGTTATGGTTGTCCATTGATGGTTGTCATTGGATGTTTGGGGAATCTTCTAAATATTTTTCTCTTACGAAGAAAAACACTTCGTACAGTTTCATGCAATAATTGTATGTAGAAAATATTTTATACATCATAGAAATATTCATTTTCAATGATTTAGATTTTTTGGCTGCATCATTCATCAATCTGATAATACTCAACGTAGGTATTATACCATCAATTTATGTAGCTGATCGACCATGGGCAATTACGGAAGCGTATTGTAAGATTCGAAGTTACTTATTCAATGCATCTCAACAAATGTCACGCTTTATGGTTGTCACAGCTTGTTTCGATCGATTTGCACTTTGTTCAACAAGTGCTCGTCTTCGTCAATTCTCTCGTGTAGAAATTGCTCGTCGATATATGATTCCTGCTATTATCATTATCTGGCTTATTGCACCTATTTATATGTTAATTTTTGATACTGTAGTCAATAATAGTTGTACGTATATAGGTGCTGTCGCACTTTTTAATAGTATTTATGGTATTACATTAGTTGGTTTTACTCCACCTTGTTTAATGTTTATTTTCTCTCTATTAACATTTCGTAATCTAAAAACAAAACAACAACGACAACAAGTCTTTTTATCAACTCTAGTTAACACTCAAGTTACAACAGTTGAAAGTCGAAAACAAAGAAGAAAAAATCAACAAGTTTTGGGTATGTTAATGATAGAAGTTGTTGTTTATATTTGTACAACTACTATTGCCAGTAGCAATCTACTCTATTCAACCCTCACTACATATATTGGCATAAGTAAATCCGATGAACGAATATCGATTGAATCGTTTATTTCATTTAGTACGAATTTATTGAATTATACTTGTCCATGTTTATCATTTTATTTATTTTGCTTTGTTTCACATCTCTATCGAAAACAAATGGTATTATCTCTAGTAAACATTCGCAGACAATTTTCTGCTCTATACACAAGAAATAATAACAATACCAATAGTGATGAACATATTTCCATACGTCAAATGACTGCAAAAGTTAAACCTATTAAACAACCGACGATGGCACCAGTTCCTATTATTCAGTAGTATCAAATATGCTTCAATATTCAACTATAACTCTATCTTCCTATTTATATATCCGTAATTGTAGAAATCAATTTAGTTTTTTCTCTCTATGTTTTTGAGTGTTGTCTAAGTCTTTATTTACATCTTGAGGGTGCGGGTGTCAGTTTAAGTATATTGCGATACCCACATCCATTCTAAAGTATTTCTACAACGATATGAAAATAATCATTGTCGAATTATATTTCAATTAATATCTATGTTTTGAGAATATCAAGAATCGATTCATTTCTATCGTATTTATTATATGAGAAAAATCAAAATTAGTATATACATTATTATTCAAAAAAGAAAATAGTATTCATCTTGATTATTTTTTATAGTTATACACATATTTACAATTAGACACTTGAATCGATTATATCTCCATTCCAATATTCATGTGCATTTTTGTATTCATCAGATTTAATATGAAATATAGGATGATAATCAATATTGTTATCGGATTGTTTCACAATCGAACTATCAGATGTATTGAAAGTTATCTGTAAAGCATACAGATCGATTACACTATCCCATGCATTTGTCCAACGTTTTCTATCGATAAGACTTTCAAACCAACTAGCCATAAGTAATTATGAATGTATATATATTTATTTCGACGTAATTTTATACAAATGATTTCGATATCATCAATTATACTCAATCATTCCTTTTATTTTTGTCATATATTTTATCTCAAGTGTCTTTTTCTATTATTATACTTAGGTAAACAAAAAAAAAACGAGAGAGAATATAGTCGATGATCATAATAATAAGAAAAGTAAAGACTCCGCGTGGCGAGAAAAAAGAAATATAAGAAAAAAATTACATGTTTAATACTACAAGTACATATCTTTTTTGAAACTGCGTCGATTCTTTTCTGTTATCATTCATAATATAAGCACGAGTTAAAAAAGTACACAAATTTCAACTGAGCAAAATTTAAAGTATTTAATATATGTTAATTCCATTCTTTTTGTTTATTATTATGCGCAAAAAAATAAAATGTATTTTGCGTTCATTTCGCCATGTCTCCCAAAGCTATGAAGAAACGATGTGTGTATTAGTTTTTTTATGGTAAAATATATTCTTCTCTAGAATTTTCAAGTATCTAGTTGTTATTGAGAAATATTTTCTTCCTTTTTCTCTTTTGTGCCATTGGACTTAGACAAAAGTTTTAAGTCGATGAAAATGAGTTCATTGCTGAGGGTATAGGTGAGGTTGATGACGTATATTCTTTTAATCATATCTATATCTAAATCCACACTCACCCACACCCCTCTTTGTCATAAAATAAAAGAATTTTTTATTCCAGAGTAGAAATTTATTATGGCAGTCGTTATCTTTACAATGGATAACGTATGTATGCTTTTTTTGTGTCTTTCATAATCGCTGTTGTATTTGATAGATGATGTGTACCTATTTGGGGATAGAATTGATATTGTCCACCAATATTATAAAAAATAGGGCTGTATTATGGGTTCCCCGTATACAAGATGAAGTATAACCTTGAAAAAGTTCGTCTGAATTAATCAATTTTTCGACAAATGATGTAAATTGTTGTTTTTCAATTTCAATCTGATGAATATTACTAATTGTACTAGTTTTAATACTAGCTGATATATTTAAATTATTAGTGGATATACAATTTATATTCGATGCGGAAAGAGTACACATATGGCTATTTATGCTACATAAGCTGTTAATAGGGTGTGGGTGTAGATGTTTACTAAAGGAAAAGACATCCAGACTCATACCCACATACTTAAGCATGCTCAGTAGATTATTTAATAATTCAAATCGACTTCGAAATTCACATGCTTGATTACCTCTGATAAACTTTAAAAAAAAATAATCTGTTTTGTTTTTACATTATTCTTCAAACAATTAATGAGGCGCGAACACACAAGCAAGCAGGCAATTTATTCTTGCAAATCTCTTCTCTACGAGAAAGAAAATTAGTTTAGAATACGATTACAAAGAATTCGTTTTATCAACGAACGTAAAGCTGATCGATAAACAGTTGAAGGTAAAATAAACAGAAATAAAATTGTCATCGAAGGAATAAAAGCAATTAAATAAGCAAATAAACTTAAAAATGGACGATAATCAAGTTTTTTACATACAAATGTAAAAAGGAATAAAATTCGAGGAATTGTCGCACTTTACCTTATTGTCGCACTTTACCTTATTGTCGCACTTTACCTTATACTGGTAGTGATCATCTACCAGTCTTTACTAATTTCCTGGGCCTGAATATCTCAGCCGAGACGTACCTCGTACCTCGCACCTACTGGAAGATATTCTCATCGATTCTTATCGTGTTACATGACCAGTTGCTAAACGAACAAGAAATTCTCATCAAGAACTCCAGCGACACTTTCAGATGGTTCATGTTATTTGAAAATTTTCTAGCAGCACTTAAACTTCGAGTAACAGTATGGCAAGAAGTAAAACGTAAACGACCATCTATTTCACCATCATTACGTATACTTCTTCGGCACAAACATTACTTGCAAAATCGATATCGTCACACTAAACATGAAGAAGATCGTTTAAGGCTTAGATCATGGAATTATTTAGTGAAACATGAATTTAAATCACATCGACAACGTACTTGGAAACAATTTATCTCCACTGTGGCTTCTCCGAATCCTACATCATTCTGGCGAACAGTGAAGAAATTAAACAAAAAGAAATCTGTCGACTTTGCTGCATTAACTGAAGAAAAGATGGTACACAAAAATCCAGTAAACATAGTGAAATGCTTAACCCAACATTTCACCGAACGACATTCACCACCAAAATTAGATATGATGAACTCGCTTGATAAAGAAGCCCATGAATTATGGAAATTATACAGTACAGCTGATACAGATGATATCGAATTAGTATCTCATCACTCGGATCTCCAATTTAATATACAAGATTTAAAAAAGACAATTGGCTCATTGAAAAATAAAAACTCATCAGGATTTGATCACGTTTCAAATAAAATGATCAAATTACTCCCAACACATTACCATACTTTATTAATAAATGCTTATAATAAATTATTTAGTGCTGCTCATTGGGGAAAAGAATGGAAAGTTGCTAGGACTATTTGTCTTAATAAATGTGATGAACCAGCACCTCGTACAAATCAGTTAAGACCATTATCAATGTTGCCGGCTTTCAGTAAGATCTATGAAAAGCTTTTTCTCATTAGATTTAATAGTTGGTCACAACGAATGAATATTTTACCATCACAACAGTCCGGTGCAAGACCTAATCAAGCAACAGCAACCCGTGTCAATTGCTTATTAGAGCAAATCACTCAATCATTGCTCAACAACTCATTTACTCCTGTCGTTTACATAGATTATTTACAGGCGTTTGATAAACTCTGGACGCAGGGATTATTATTGAAGTTAAATAGACTCAATTGTCCATCACCTTATCTTATTTGGATTACAAAGTACTTCAGTGATCGAACACTCAAAATTGACTATGGTGGTGTTGTGTCAACTGAAATTAAAGTTGAACGTGGAGCACCTCAAGGAAGTTGTCTTGGTCCTATTATGTATATCATTGCTCATTATGATCTTCCTCAAGTTTTTGAAATTCCTGATCATGTACATGCTTATGTTGATGATATAGCAATCGTCTATAATCCATCTTTTCATCTGAAAGTGAAGTTCCAAACTGGTGAAATAATTAAACGCATCAACAAGGATATGATAAACTTATTAAAATACTCGAATGATTGGCATCAACCACTTAACCCAAGCAAAACTGAATTTGTTGTTTATCATACATCAGTTCAATGGCCCAAGCTCGACATTTACTATGATGGAGTGAAAATTATTCAAAAGAAAAGTTTTAAATATCTTGGATTTCATCTAGATGCAAAACTCTCCTTTCGGAATATGATTGATGCTCAATTTTTAAAACTAAGAAAAGCATATATAATATTAAAGTTTATTCATCAGCAGTTTCCTTCATTTTCGAAATTGAAAATGAAATTTTTTAATACTTATATATGGCCTCACATGTACATGATGGCAACGATTTACTGTCTTTTTTCTAATACGTCTTGTGAACGTGTAGCAGCTTTTTATAGGCGATGCTTAAGGTTAATTCACTGTCTGTTTCAATGTCCTACAGTAGATTTACATCAACATTTTCAATTGCCTACAATTGAAAAGAGATTTAAAAAATCGTTAGTAAAACGAATGAAAAATATTCAGCTACACGAGCCAATGTTTATTGAATGTGCATTACAATACAAATTCTTATTTAACACGATCTATTATCATTATCGAATTAAAGCAAATATTAAGTACATGCCTGCAGGTCGACCAACAAATAGACTAACATCCTATCTTGATAATGAGGGACATACTTATTTTGATCGCCTATGCGATTTTGTCTTTAGTTAAGTCATCACGTACCTCGATGAAGAAGTTCTATCTTCCTTTTTCTTCTTTTTTTCTTTTTCTTTTTATTATACAACAGATGAGTATTTCTAGTGTTGAAAATTTTCTTCTATACTTTCTTCTTTCTCCTATTGCCGATGTTTTTCTTAAAGCTCAGTTTGTGATAAGACGGTCAGCGCCTAATGGCGAATTCGTCATATGAAATAAATAAAGCGTTTAAAAAAAAAAAAAAAAAAAAAAAAAAAATAAAATTCGAGGAAATGAAAGAATAGCAAGTAAAAGAGGACCTAAAAGAATATGTTTGTGTTTCATAATTTGTTTTTTAATAAAAATCAATCGTGTTCTCCATAGATTTCGTTGATTAATATTTCTATTACCATTCAATTGCGTTCTGTGTTTTAATTTAAAAGTTTCTCGAATAATAATAATACTACTTACTAAATTAATAATTATTGGTACGAAGAATAGAAATAAATTTGATGCAATATAACATTTAAAAATCTTTGGTCGACTATCATTATTAAGAGTAAAAACACACCAATTTCGTTTATCTTGTTCATCAATTATCATTTGTCGAAAGAATATTTCTGGTAATGATATTAAACCAAGTAAAATAATTATACTTGGAATTAAACATTTCGATATATATTTACTTTTTGAACGAGAAAAATGAGTTTTATATAATAATGCTGAGCATCGTTCAATGGCAACACATGAATTTAACCATTCACAACTTGTTAAAAACCATTTAAATGAAAATTCAATCAATGAACAACTTGCATTATTCTGTTTATCATATAATAATAAAATTATTTTACACATTAATAAAATAATTGTTAAAAGACCAAGAAATGCTGATGTTAATAAATAAAATGCCGAACCAACTTCTTGTGTAGTTCGATTATTAAATGTTCCAATTGATAATATATTTAAAATCATTCCAATAATAAATAAAATAATAATAATTAAAAAAGTTATTTGAATAGTAGTTGTTTGATAATATAGATTTCTAATCATTGGTTTTATATGAGATCCAATAATAGCATCAAGAGAAAGTATATAACCTTCAGTTGAGAATTGACAAACTGATCCATAACTACATGAATTACAAAGACAAAATGAATTTTTTGGACACAATTCGTGATCTTTTATACAAATTCCTCTTTCACTACATTTATTCCATGGACATCCACTATATGTTAAATTAATATTAAAACAATAAGCGTGATTTGTTTTATCACATAAACACATTAATTGTTCATCATAAAAACATTGAAATTTTTCAATTAATTTGTTTTTCAAACATATTTGTTGATAATATTTAACACGACGTAAATAGGGTTGAGAAAGAATTGTTTTATCCAATAATTCATTTATTGATCGACATCTATTCTTTTGATCAACAATAACATTCATTTCGCTCAATGGTTCATTAACTTGTGTAATAAAATTTAATAAATAATAATCAACATGTTTAAAATCTTTAAGTAGTTGAATAAAAGAAATTAATCCAGAATGAGAGCCATCGAATGTTAATTCAAGGAAAAATGTTAAGTTTAATATTTCTTCATGGAAACGATAGAACGATGTTAAATATGTTTCTTCACGAAATGTTGATGGAATAATTGAATGAATAAATGCAATACTTGATGACGAAATCATTTTCGAATCAGTAAATGAAATATCAAAGCGAAATTTTTTATTTTCACATCGTTTTCCAAACCATTCTAAATCACAAATACATCGAAATTGAGAATCTGGTTGAGCACGTTCATCATTCGGATAGCATTGTCCATGATGATTACAACTCCAATTCGTACATGGATTAAATGGAATAAAACAACGAGAACCAATACGATTTAATGGACATATACAAATATCTCTATTAAGATTTGTATCATAACCCATATAAAATGAATCTTTTGAACATGAACTTGAATTTTTTTTATTAATTATTCTTTCTATTGAATTATCAAAAGTATCAATATTAGAAAGAAATAATCGTTTAACTATACGTTGTACAGGTAAAAAATGAAATGGTATTTTAAATATCCATGTTGAATGATGTTCAACAATTGAACTAGTAAACATAAGAACTTCAATTGAATCATTCGAATCTAAAGATAATGAATCATTTATTGGATAAACTAAATATGTCGTATATTTTGATGAACAATATCCAAGTGGTGAATAAAGAAATTGTTCATGTGATAATATTATTCGTTGTTCATTTTCACGTATTAATAAAACAAGAAATTTCACTGTAGGAAAATTTCCATTAAATGAACCTGTTAATTCAGCACGAAATATAAAAGTTATTCGTTTACGTTGATATTGACATCGATCACCATAATAATAAATTGGACATAAACAAATAAATCCAAATGTATTTTCTAATGAACGAACATATAAACCACGATTGCAATACCAAATAATCATAGGATCTATATATGATCTTTGTTGTTTAATTTGTTTCTGTAATGAATAATCATTCATATCTAAAGAATTTACTCGAATAGCAGAAGGATATTCAATTAAATCACAAAAAAGTTCATCTTCTCCATCTGCACAATGAAAAAACATTCCATCACATCGAGAACTTTGTTTTGTTTCATTATGTACTATTCCATTTCTACATCGAAACTGATGTTTGTGACATAATGATGTTTGTTCATTATTCATCCATCGACATGCTATTGTTTCATCATCGTTTAAAGGACAATCTTGATGACAATCACATATTTGAAATGGTGAAATACATACATCCGAATCTAAACATCGATATCGAAGAACATAATCATATGGATATTTTGAACGACAAAAAGATCGTTCATCTATTGAACCAATACAATTAATAATACCATCATTAGCTTTACTTAAAGGTAAACATATTGGTAAACCATTTTGAATATCCAAACAAAAATGTGTTGTTTTATTACAATGACGTGAACCTAAATTTGGTTTTCCACAACCTAATTCATCTTCTCCATTTGGACAATTCCAAATATGATTACATTTTGTATGAAAGTTAAGACAATTCCATTCATCACTACGACAATCTGTTTCATCGGTATTTCCTTCTAAATCAGAAGAAATTTCAGTAAAACCATTACAAAGTTGTTCAAAAGTAAAATTAAATCGACGAGATTCATTTCGAAAACTACGACATTCATCGCTATAATTCAAAATACATAACCAACGCATAAAAGATGTTTCATCCATTCCATCATTACAATCTTTCTACAATAATTAATTAAATTTATACAAAGAAAATTTTCATAGAAATATACAAACAAAATTATTTGCTATAGCAGTTGGATGTATACATCGTGTTCCTTGATCACATTTAAATCGAAAAGAATAATTTAATAAACAAGTATTATTCTGATATTCATCTTCACCGTTAGAACAATCTTTATAACCATCAGATAATCGATGTTGAGAAAAACATTTACTTCCATCATTACATTTAAATAAGGTACATTGATGTTCTGAAGGTAATAATGAACATGATTGAACAAATCGTTTTACATCTGATATCTTATTATCTAATAATTGACATGTTAAACCATTTAATGATGTTGTCATTATTCCGAAATGGATTGTATTAAATAAATACGGACATAACGATTGATTATAACAGATTCTTTCTGGTTTCATATCTTTGTAAATAATATGCATATGAGAAAATAATATTAATGTTGATGATGATGATGACATTTTTTGAAAATAAAGATAATCTCTTTTAGATCTACAAAGTGTTGTATCTAAGTTTATCGGCCCATCATAGCAAGATCCATCACCGCAAGAAAACCACATATTAGGACATAAATGATCTTCACAACCAGTATAAGATGTATAAAAGCAACTGTCTATATTGTTTAATCGTTCATCGCTATAATCCATACAATCAGTATATTGATCTCTATAAAATGTTTTATCAATGCATTGACCATTTAAACAACGAAATTCATTTATTTCGTCACATTCATTCATTTCAAGTAAATGACAATGATATTCATCAAATCCATTTGTACAATCAATTTTTCCTAAAAATAAAAATGAAGAAATAGAATTATCTTTTTCAAAGTTAGATCAAATTTTAGTTTTCATCGTAGAATGGATCCACTGAAATCTCCTTATTTAAAATATAAATATGACTTTCCATACATAAAAACAAAACTTGGTTATATTAGTTAATTCTTCAGTTCTTAAGAATTATCTTCTATTAACTACTAAGCTATTAATTTATATAATTAAACAACACAGAAGTCACATTTGAATTCTTTGACTCCGACTAATCTTCGGTTAACCCTTATAAAAAATTCCTTTTATATCTCTACCTAATTTTTGAAGTAAACAAACAATTTATTCTTACAAGACTCTTCTCTATGAGAAAGAGAATAATGCTTTTATATTATCCATGAAACATCCTATATAATATCGCAACAGAATGGTATACGTCATTCCATGTTCTCTTTCACATATATACAAGATATTTGTATCCTTTCGAGAACACAAAATATAAAAGGTACTTTTCACTGATTTTACATATGATCGACATGTGTTTTTCTTGTTATATAGATCTAAACAAGAACAAGTTTTTGTCCGAACAGATGCTTCATGATTAATTCTGGTATTAAGAGAATTAGAAGTCCTCTTCAAATAGAAGCTTCGCAGTGAAATTATTTTGTCGAAGTCGATAGATATGAATGTAGTAAAAATGGGAGAATCTTTGAAATTAATTTACCATCACAAATTTCTCTCCAATCTAAACATAAAATTGATTGACATTGATCATTAGGTACTAAATAACATGTTCCATTGGTAATTGTTAATAAATGATCTTCCATATAATGTTTAGCGTCAAATCGATCCCATAAAATATCTTTCAATTCAGCATAAGAATCTAATGTATATTGACAACGATTTCCAAACCAATAATTATTCTTGTTTGAACAATTAACAATTATTCCATTTGATTGCTCTAATAAATATTCTTCAATAATATCTAATGGGACATACCAATCGTATAATTGGTTGAATGAAATATTCATTTGACGAAGTTGATCAAAGGTCCATTGTTCAGTATTATTAGGTAACGGATTATCATTATTTTTTATTGACGATTGTCGACAATACGGAATACTATCAATATGTACATCCATTTCCAACTGAAGGAGTTCATCACCATTTATTATTAAATTGTATAAACAATCAAAAACTGTCGAGTTATTTTTAGGTATTGTTTCATATATTCGATAATTTCCATTTGATATATTCCATAAAGAACTTATTAAAATAATTATTTTAAATAGATGCATTAGATTTTATGTAAAAGAATAAAATGATTTTTTTAGTAATAATTATTCTAGTGAAATTATTATTTAGCGGAAATACATGTTAAACGTTTACCTTTTATTTCCGTTGATTTAATGAAGGAAATCATGTGTTTATCAAATTCTGTGATACTATTTTTTTACTTGCGCTAAATAATTTGACGTCACTCTTACTAAAATAAGTATGAATTCTGACAAATATGTTTTTTTATACAATGTTACATAGAAACAATTTACTCAATTATGAGTATTTATATTTTGAAAATTTTTCTTTTCAACAAAAATATTTATGAAGAGAGAAAAGCAAAAGTAACTATTATGATAAAATTTTAGTAGAAGATATTTAATATAAAATAATTATTTTCTTTTATTTTTTATATTAATAAGAATAATATGAAAATAGAAGAAACACTTAATGTCATCAAAAAAACACGTTTAGTAACTCGTCAACGAACAGCTCTGATAAACTCATTTATCAATAGTAGCACTTCCTCCACCAAGTTAAAACGTGTTCTCTTCACTACTTTTGTTCTACCATACATTACATGGATATTCAGCTTATTTTCTCTATTTACCGAACGCCAGAGAGTAGAACTCAGTCACACATACTTTACTTTATTAAAAAGAATTTATTGTGCACAATGCCCAGGCAGACAAGATTTCTCAGACACGCGTTTAAACGCCTAAAAAAATCACTTTTCAAGCGTTTACACGCGTGTGGAAAAAAATGGTCATGCAAACGCCTTCAAACTTATTTTTCGAAGCGTGAGCACGGTTAGAACTTTATTAACTAGCATCTTTTGGCGTGTAAACGTTCAAAACTCAAGGCAAAGTACCGTTTAAACGCTA
>CAJNOI010000719.1:0-28530 GCA_905250115.1 Adineta steineri
TTTTTGAATCGAGAAGAAAGCGTTCTATAATAATATGGAACGGCAAAGAATGCGTTCCACTAAATAATAAATATTTTTTTGCCATTAATGAATGCTTTCGTTAAACTGCAGAAAGCGTTTTCCTAATGCAGGACCAGTTTCCATGTTTTTACGAATGCGTTTTCTACCATTTTTTTTCATGGTCATTTTTCACTGGGTAGAAGCATATTCGGGGAATATTAGGATCCTTGAACCCGTGGAAGAATATTCCGGAAACCCTCGAATCCTCGGAAGTCTAGAAGAATATTCCGGGAATACTTGGATCCTCGAAACTGTAGAAGAATACTTGGTTCGTCGGCAGTGTAGGAGAGTATTCTGAGAATACTCGGATCCTACAAAGCCTTAAGGAATATTCCGGGAACACTCGGATCCTTGAAAGCCTTGATGAATATTC
Source organism: Adineta steineri (assembly GCA_905250115.1). Classification (NCBI taxonomy): domain Eukaryota; kingdom Metazoa; phylum Rotifera; class Eurotatoria; order Adinetida; family Adinetidae; genus Adineta; species Adineta steineri. Next base: position 434 of record CAJNOI010000719.1, read on the forward strand.
TGGGAACACTCGAATCATTGAATACCTTGAGTAATATTCCGGGAGTACACGCGGATCCCTGAATACCTTTAAGAATATTCTGGGACCCTTTAAAGCCCAAGGGAATATTCTGAGAATACTCAAATCCTTGAAAGCGTAGAAGATTATTGCATAAATCCTCGGATCCTCGAAAGCCGAGTGGGATCCTCATAGCCTATTCGAATCTTCCAGGTTTTACACAGGTTGTTATAGGTAGGATAAACGAGAGATAAATGGCTTCGCTATGTTTTTGTGTGGCATGTCATCTATATGAGTAAAGAGCCATGTGGATTGCTGTGTGGTTTTTGACACTATTACTGTGTGAAGAGACAAGTCGACGAAAAGATCGAAAGGATCTTGGTTTACTTTTTTCTACGGTTTATAGTTACATCTATCAGTTCTTGTAGGATGAGATCTGGGTGTGGTGCAGATGCGAGTTGATGTCTGTATGTGGGTGAGAGTGAGGGCGAAGGATCAATATATCAGAGACGTGTATCGTGGTTGAAAACCTCTCGCTGGCACCCTACATACACTACTTGAGAAGCGTAAGCGGCAGCGCTTCCATGGATATCTCGAGAATATAACACCCAAGACTAGGCGCACATCAACAATCACGCTCACACCTGTATCCTCAAAAGTTACTGAAAGTCGATTAGTTGGCTTCAAAATTGTAAAGTCAACTCCAACATGTATATCACATGAAATCGATGCAAACAAAAATTTATTTTGTTAGAAGCATGTGGCGAAGGGTGCATTTAATTGCGGGTGTCTGTACGAATGACTAAGAGATTAGAGGGTGAGTGTAAGCTGTAAACAAAATATCCTACATATATTCACTTATGCTTACCTCAACCAACACTTTGATGGGATTGATGTGCTATATAACAATCTCTAGTGGCACGGCGAAGGAACTGTTAATTAGTATTGAGATTATTGAAAAAACTCCAGTGCTAGTGCATAAGCTTCTGTAAAAAGATCTTGTGAACTGTAAGTAGACTCCTAAGGAACTATACGGTGTTGTCAATTTTATTTGAGAAATCGCTTTTTGCTAAACATGTGCTCGGAGTTATTAACAAAAGTTTCTTTTTTGAGAATTTAATTGTAGAAACGCGGGATGGAAAGAAGAGATGACTTACGTCGTCGTCATCGTTTGCGACGATTTTTCATCGAGTTGAATCTTTTCGAGACGGATTTGACTGATGAACGGGCGATCAAGATTCAACGATGGTCAACTCGGATTTATATTATGCTTCTTTTTTATGCGATGTGCATTCTACTCGTCTACAATGCATCAGCTGTGAAAACACAACAAATTGAAGTGAGAAATCCATCTCTTGAAACATATTTGGCACTGGAAAATACCTACGACACGAACGTCAAATGCCCATGCACTGAAATATCTGTTTCGTATCGTTCATTTGCCATAATAATTCCAGTTTATCATGAAATATGTTCCAGTGATTTCGTTTCACAAAAATGGATCGATATGCTCTTCAATGATCAGACGTCCATGCGTTATATGACAGATTTTCGTGCAACGGCTAGCCAACAATTTCAAGTTTTACGAGAACTGTGCACATTCTCACAAACGGCTATCAATAACGACACCCAAGCCTTCTATGATGATGAACTCATCTCATCCTATTTACTAAGCGAGAATTTATTGAAAGCTGAAATGATATCAATCACTGCAGCCTTTCGAACAAGTAGCGTGACGAATTTCCTTCGTTCTCTTTCATTTATACGCAAGTACGTGTTGGGAAATCAATTTATGACTGGAATTCAAACCAGTTCCACGTCAATTCTTTACTCACAAGATGGACTAAACTGGACGGGAGAGCAAGTTTCAACTACATTTGTAGAGCATGGAACTATTGACGATTGCCAGTGCTCTACATCTGCCACCTGTAATATGTGGTCTGCCTTCTACAATTATACGGACACTGACCCGCGTGGGCAATTTAAATGGTTAACATCCACCGTAACTCTTCAAGTAGCAAATTGGTTCGCCGGTTGCTGGCCCTTGGAATCACTCCTTATGTCGTCACTCGACAACAGTTTCTTGAATAATCAAAGTGAACTCGATATCATAGCAACATATTTCAATTGGTCGTCAGATTCAACGCCTACCGCTCTGAACATACAGAAACCGGCAAATCAAACTGTCACATTCAATGATATTCTAGAGACTTTGTTCATAGAGAGTATCTCACCAGAACTCAACTATTCACTTTACTTTGCTCAATGTCGCCCAAAGTCATGCTTCTACTCAATCAATCAACACTCGAGCTTTTTATACATATTTACTGCTCTTCTTGGACTATATGGAGGTCTATCTGTTGTTCTCCGATTACTAATTCCATACGTGGTCGGCTTTTTCGTTCGTTATTTGACTAAAGCATCGGCTCAACATTCATCTGTTGATATTGGTAAGTTTCAATGGAGATTAAATGAGTAAAACTTTTTATTTATATAGTGACAACAACGCAAACATGGAAACAGCGAGCACAGACGCTGGTAAAACTTATATGGAATTTTCTTATTGATCTCAATCTGTTCAAATCATCACTTCGACGACACCCATCGGATATCAGACAACAACTGTGGACAACACGAATCTATATTACACTACTCATTCTTACTCTTATCATTTTAACACTTTATGGGATGTTGAGCTTCGAAATAAAACTGATTTAAATGAATAAACCTTCACTCAGTACTGTGCAACAATTACAATCTCAGTCTCAGATCAACTTAATTTCTTCTCTGCAATGTCCATGTACAAATTTAACGGCACCCTATAGTGAATTCATTGAACTCCAGCCATTCTATCATCAAGTATGCTCGAGTGATTTCGTATCAGACCGCTGGGTAGATGCTATCAATGCTATAGGCACTAATTTACCGTACCTATATAGTGCGTTTTCTATCGACGCACGTGATTTTTCGTTCACCCAGACGCTATTTGTGCTCCTGAAAGTTCTGTGCAATTTTTCTATCGAAACAGTTGCCAATTCACTGCAGACGTTTGAACAAACACAACTAGTCGGTACTCAATTGCTTGCAGCGGATGAATTTAAAAATCAAATGTTCTCTGTTATCAACACGTTTGAACTGGAAACAAAAAGCACCTTTTTACACTTCCTTCAACTTATGCGTAATATTACACACGTGAACCAAATCGTGTCTGGCGCAGGTAGTAATTCTTATATTCAAATTGCCGGTCCACCTAACTATACTGCTTCTTTGTCTATAATAACTCCCAAGGATGATAATTCATCCGATATGTGTTCGTGCGCATATGATTCAAGCTGTAAATCGAATTGGGGCTTATTTAGTGGAAATCCAGTGTATATCCGAGTATATTCTGTACCTGAATTCTATTTTGCGTGCGAACCAGTTGAATCACTTCTACAATCAACACTTAAATGTTTCTATGACGATCAAGACTGTTTGGACATTATTATCAACTTTTATAATGTATCATCCTTTAACAACTTTACTCGACTCAATTCTTCTTCTCATGCAAGTGGTTTCATGATAAATAGTACAATTGGTTCTCTACTATCAGAGATGTTTATTGAATCTTGGTCTGAATCTACAAATTATTCATCCTATTTTGATCAATGTCAACCATCGTCATGTTCCTATACGATTCCACAACGCAATAGTTTACTCGAAACAATAACAAGAATTGTCGGTCTGATCGGTGGACTGTCTGTATCACTGCGCATTCTTGTTCCATTTATGGTCATGGCATGTATGGGAGTTATTCGACGCTTGTGGTCCCAACATCAACCAGCACTCACAGAAGCGAGTAAGAATATATTTTATTTATATCTACAGCATTTTTAATGAAATAACTTTTAGCTCGTCCTCTATCACATTTTATGAGAGTTGGTAATAAGATTCGAGATGGGTTGCAGAAAGTAAATGTATTCGAAGATACAAACCGTACAGTCACTATTCAACAACAATGTGTAGCAACACGTATCTATTTACTTCTTCTCGTCATATCATTATTCATTGTCGTTCTCTACACTTCGTTGACCTATTATTTGAATACATTCACAATAACAAAACCATCTCTTGAACAATATCAACAATTACAACAACGCTACGGATCAGATGCTGTTAGTTGTCCATGCTCTCGATTGTCTATTGCGCATTCATCATTTATCACATTGCAATGCAACTTTCATCCTGTTTGTACGAGTCCTTTCATCTCTGATCCATATCTACAAGAATTGTTTCAATTATACAATGGTTTGGATTCAACATATGCAACAACGAACGCATTCACTCTTCAAGGCACTATTTTCAGTCATTTTCAAGCTCTTCGTGCCTTGTGCAATTTGGTAAAAGATTTTGTCAATGATGCTGAACAACAATATCTTGTTTCCTCCATCATCTCCACCCTTATGATTGACCGCGATCTGTTCGAGAAAGAGACAAATGCATCACTCAACGAATTCCAGTCAACATTACCGAATTCATTTCTAAATTCGTTTCAGATGATACGTGGTCTCATGCAAGGTAACGGATTCATCTCCGCCTATTCGACAAACTGGTATTATGTTACCAAGAATATTGTTCTACAGGCTATCCTTTATCTCAAACCACAGTATTATGGCAGTGACATGTGCAATTGTGCAACATTATCGACATGTACTCAATCGTCGACACCTTATATTAAAGGGTATCTTGTTGGTTGTACTCCACTTGAATCACTCCTTCAAAGTACACTCGAATGTCTCTACGAACAGTCTTGCATTGATCTTCTTACTACCTATTTGAATATGTCTTTATCCAATCATCTTCTACCATTGAACAAAAGCGAAACTCGTTTTTCTTCAAATGATACCGTTAACTATATTGTTGAAAAAATGTTTGTCGAAACATGTTTATCAAATGTCTCATATAATCAATTTTTCGAAGAATGTAAACCTGATTATTGTTCAGTGACAGTATTCGAAACAGCCAGTTTCGTCATTGTTATCACCACGATTCTGGGTCTTTATGGTGGACTAACAACTTTTCTCAAACTTGTCGTACCCTTTCTTGTCTTTTCAACTTACAAATTAGTCAGAAAATACAAGCAACGAGCACAAGTTGGAATTCAACAGGTAAATGTGTATTTATAAAGTTGTTGGGCTCCATAGAATAAAGAGTCTCGATATAAGAGTAGCTTGGGAGTACGACCAGCGGGATACCCGAATAATTCTAATTTCTATACTTACCGACACAATGTAACTTATGTCTATTCTTTAGATTCCAGTGACTTCTTTGGATAATAACACGGTATCAGTTGACAACACCGATCATGCCGAGCGTCTTTTCATCAAATCCAACCAACATTCAGATCTCAGTTCAAACACCCTGGATCCAACAAATGTTTGCACTGATGCCGTGGCCGCAGGATTGGTGTTCACAGCTCCATCTATCTCGTATGTCTCTTTCCTTTTTACTTCATTCATAGTTTAGAGTTGTTTTTCTTAGAACAAGTTTCCTTACATCAATACTACGCTATCGAAAGATCATCGTTGGGTTTATAGTGTTTATAATTGTGGCAGCTGCCATCATTATTCCATCTGTTTATCTTACTCGAGAAAAACAGGGAGATGATCAATCTGTGCTGACAGGTAAGATTTTCTTTATTATTACGTTTCTTCTCAGAACAACGAGTCTAGAAATCAAAGACGAAACCGAGTTAGATTCTGACTGCAAAAGTTGATTAGATCCAGCTTTTATAAGTCCAATAATAAAAAGAATAATAAAAGATCGAAAATCACTTAAATACTTTCTATCGTTCTATACAATTCGGAAATCGTTGAAAATTGCTGTTGTTGATCATTTTCTTCACGTCAAAATGATTTTGTATATATTATATCGAATCTTTGTCAAGCATTTCTTATCTCTTAGTTCCTTCAACAAGCACAACCACAACAACCAGTGCCACTACAAGTATCACTACCAACAAGATAATCACCACTAGCAGAAGCACGACAACAAGCACAAGTGCAAATATAACAATCACTACGACAATGAACGGGATCTTTTCGCCAGTAACAGTTTCTACTCCAGCAGGTTCGTATATCAAAGACTATCTAGCTGTTTTTATCGCATGACGTTTTGATACAGTGAAAGTCAGAGTTCGTGGATTTTTCATTATGACTTCTAAAATGAGACGCCTCACCTAATATCTCCTGAGAGTGTGCATGCGGTTATCACTTATAGATCATATCCACACCCTCATGAGATAACTTCAGACTTCTTGGAACGGTAACGAATGATTGAAAAACATAAGGTTATTATAAGTCGCTTTGATAAAAAATAGCTAGTTGCTTTTAAAAAGTTGAGTCAATAATGTACGACAGATTCAAAATTCGTGTACATCATCGGCACCTGTTAGTAACCTGTGAAATTAAAGGAAATGTTTTTTTTTTGTTTAATCTTCATTTTAATGTTTTCTTCTATTAGTCGTATCGTGTACAAATTTGACTTTTGCAGCAGCAGTTCCATATTCAGTTGGAACTAAACCTCAGATGACTGCCATTGGTGATTTCAATGGCGACGGAACACTAGATCTTGCCGTTATCAATTATAGTGGAAATACTGTGAGCGTGCTCCTTGGAGTCGGGAGTGGGCGTTTTGGATCACAAACAACATTTCCAACTGGTCTTAGTCCCGCCTCGATCGCTGTCGGTGATTTCAATGGTGATGGTCGATTAGATCTTGCCGTTGTCAACAATGGTGACAACACCATGAGTGTGTTATTTGGAACTGGTAGTGGAAGTTTTGGACCACAAATGATTTACACAACTGGTCCTCACCCGTACCAAATCGTTGTCGGAGACTTGAATAGTGATGGTCGATTAGATCTTGTTGTTGCCAACTTTTACTCGAGCAATGTGGGTGTGTTTATTGGGATTGACAATGGATATTTCGGACCACAAACAACATACCCCACTATCGGTAATCCGACCTCCGCTGGTATCGATGATTTTAATGGTGATGGTCATCTGGATCTTGTCGTTACCAGCCAGTCCTGGGCCACCATAAGTGTTCTACTTGGAACCGGTACTGGGACTTTTCAATTACAAGCAACGTTTTCAATTAATTCGATACCGTGCAGCGTCGCTACCGGTGATTTTAACGGCGATGGTCGAATAGATCTTGCCGTCGCTAACGCCTACCCCTCGTTGATCAATGTGGGTGTACTTCTTGGCAACGGTGATGGATCTTTTGGATTACAAACCACGTTTACCGATGGGTCTAGTCTTACGCTGAAGTGGATCACTGTTGGTGATTTCAATGGTGATGGTTTAAAAGATATTGCTGTCTCCAACTCTTTCCCAGTACCCAACGTTGGTGTGCTCCTTGGGTCCGGTAATGGATCTTTTGTATTACAAACCACAATTGCAACTGGATCGGATTCTTCACCATATGGAATCGCTGTCGGTGATTTCAATAACGATGGTCGACTAGATCTTGCTGTTTGCGATCGTAATGCAAAGAACCGTGTGAACATTTTTCTCAATACATGTACATGAGAGGGATTTTAATTCAGACTTTTTTGTTGTTGCTTGATGTTCTCATTTTGTGCTTAATGCTTTCAATATCTTATATAATTGCTTTTTATTATTTACTTGCTCATCATTTCAAAAATACACTACATTTATCTTAATCTGAATTATTCTTGTTTTTTGTGGATAAAGTTAAATATTGTTTAGAAGTTTGTAGAGAAAAACAAGGAGAAGAAATGAATAGAACGGAAAACAGTGACATTTATGAAATATCATATAATGAGCAATCATAGAATTTGATGAATAACGCTGGCCTAAATCTAATCAAGAAAGAGATGCATAGAGAATTCATCAATATTTCAAAGCAATATCAAACATCAATAAACAAGAATCTGTATGAAATTAGCGAAGAAAAAGACATGAAATACTAGTTAGTTTCTATATAAATGACACAATATCTAATTTAAGTGAAAGAGTTCTACGAGAATGATAGAGAAACAAATATGATGATGTTATTAATGAAATAATGTCTATGATGAGGATGAAACAAATTATTTTATAATATTTTATAATAATTAACGCTCGTCGTTCGAGCAAAAAAACTGACGATTAATCACGACCAAGGTTATTCTCACCCTAAAAAGTCAATATTCGATTTTATGATGAGTTCTAAGGATGTTAAATCATTTTTTCTGAAAACTTCGACTTTACAAAATAAAATTTTTACAAAAAACTTTATTTTTTGGGTATAGATGTTGTCTCTTTATTTATTTTCATACTCAAACCATCAAGAAATCTTACTGATCAACAATATGTTCAATTATTTCGAGAAATAAACAAAAACAATACACTAGACGATTGTCTGGTTAGTTGTACTATGGTTGATGAAGATACTTCTACGGAAACTGAACAATATATAAATTATGTTATTAAAATATTCGAATATATTGAAAATACGAATATTAATTTAGTAGATTATGATGTGGGAGATAGAATACATCCAAACTATATGGAAATATATTATTCCAATGTTAATTCAAATAATATTTGAGGAAAAATTTATAATTATTATGTTCGAACTTCTTGTATGTTTCTGTATCTCTGTGTACTCTTAATTCACCTGATTTTTATTAATTCATATGTTGATTTTACATTAGAAGCTAATAGAATCATATATCAACTAATTCTATTTCAAAACTAACAACATGTGAACGAAAATTGCCCTGCTAATGTACCGAGTTTGAAATAATTATGTGTAGTTCTATCTCTTGAACTAAAAATCTCAAAGTCCAATTATTTGTCTTTATCTTGCACCCACATCCGCAGCTTGTAAAAACATCTTTAAAGTTATATTAAAACTGATAAACTCAAAGTGGCTTGAATAGGTGTCAATGATTTAATCGATAATATGATAACGATGAGAGTTAATAGTTACAGTGAGAGAAAGAAAGCATATGGTCTTTTCATCATAGTATAATATGGCATTTATTCAAAGTTACACTTTCAAATTCAAATAAAAAAGAAATATTCTGAGATTATTCTCTTAGTTCAGAAGTGTAGTTGAACGCTTTAAAAATGTATATGGAAGATCAGAGCGATGATGTTGAGCAATGAATTCGAGTGTATTGATGATTCGTGAGACATCTTCATCAGACAAGCCAGCATGGAATGTTAATCTCAACATAGATCCATTCAGGGGCGTCGCAGGTGCTACGAATATAGCACCAGATATTCCAGCATTTTCGAAATAACTCTGAAGTTTTTTTGAGAACAAATTCGGTCCACCATTCAAACACAGAATGGGACTTGGCAGTGGTGTTTGTTCGACATCAAACTGTAATGTTACTGCAGCATGACGTACGGTTGTTGCAATGTGCATTAATCTTTGTCTTTCTTTATCTGCATTGTAAATTATATTGATAGCACGTTGAAGACGTTGTATATCCCAATTCATAAGTGCACTGCTAAATATTGCAGCTGATGATTTTTCTCTCACATACAATATTTCTTGAGTTCGACCAGCAATGAATCCAGCACGAACACAATACGCTTTAGCTAGACTACCCGTGATAAAGTCAATACGATCTGTTACATTTCCCAATGATGCAAGACCGCAACCGTGCTGCCCATACAATCCAATTGAATGAGATTCATCGACTATCAACATGCAATTATATTGTTCCTTGAGATTACAAAGTTCAATCAGATCAGCAATAGAACCTTTTCCTGAGTAAAGAGAGTCAACGACAATAATTCCACTTCCAAATTTGCGAAGATTTTCTTCTAGATCATCTAAAGAATTATGTTTAATTTTGTGAATAATACCACGACTAGCGCCTTGCCAAAGTGACTCATGAGCAGCAGTATCAATATAGATGTGGGTCTTCGCAGGAATAACCAATGCTTGAAGTAGACCATAATTAGCCACATATCCACTTTGAGTTAAATAAACACTTTCTTTTCCAAGTATTTGCTTAGCTAGTAAGTCAGACACTTGATATTGACAAGAGGCTTCTTGTAAAAACAATCCTGACATTATGTTGTCGGATCCTTGTCTTGGGATTAACAATTGCTGTTTCTCATCCAATAGACTTTGACACGAGACTTTTTCAGTCTTCGAAATCACGTTATTCATATTATATTGATACACATCATCAGCAATTAATCGTGGATCAAACGACAAATGTAAATAGTCATTATTGTCAAGGTAGATATCAATGCAATTCGGCCGTGTTGATGCAAGTAGATCTATGATACCCTTGCCTGTGGTGGATGATTCAAAATATTTCTGCATATCCTGAAGAAATTGTTCTCTTGTAGAATTCATCTTTGGTGTATGACTAAGAGACATGGTTGATAACGCTGTGGATGATAGTATGTTGGAAACTGTTCCTCCTGAAAAATACGAGAACAATAACAACGATGAATAACATGTTGCATGGATAAGCAATATAAAAACAGACTATTGTGTATCTTTTTGCTTTAACAAAATTACTCGATTCACTTCAAATTATTTCATTTCTTACTAGGGCAACCTGAATTGTAGTGATATAGTGAAAAAGATGCAAACGAACTAGTTAAGCCGTGTTTTATGACTTACTTAAATGTGATCGGTATTTGTTGTTGGTTAGAATCAAATGTTTGGCTATACAATTACGTACGAGACGAAACATATTCGTTTGCTTGAATAATTACTATCTGAAAGTAGAATTGTTAAAGAACATCTTGATATGTTGAATTTTTTTAGAACTATTAAGGTTCCGGCAGATAAACGGACCATTCCGAGCAGTCAGATAACCTTTCGTGAGAAAGGATTTGTTTCGATCCGTGAGGTATTATTGGATTCAACGCATGCACCTTCTGATCGGAATGTTCTAACATTCACACTCAAGGCACAGCGAGACTTACACAAAGAATTCAAAAGGGTTAATGCAAATATATGAATGATCAGACACCAGAAATTTCATCTCGTAAGAGATGTCTACATTGTCACTTTTACAATAACAGCAGATCTATCGCGTTTTACATTTTAATCTCATAGAGATTGCGTCAATAGCTTTTATTGTAGTATTACCTTCACTTTCCAATCTGTATCATCGAATCTCTCAATTTAAATACCTAAAAATCATTTTGTCGGATCATGTTATACAGTTATGTCACGCATCAAAAATTTACGTACCTTAATTGAATGTAAGGAGAGGAAGAGTAAGCACCTTTAATATATAATGAAAAAATGACTCAGCAAGGTAACTTTCAATGTGGTAATGAAATAAAAAGAGGAAAAATCACGTTCTCATAACAAATTACGTGGGTGCATTGAAAAACAGGGTCTAAAAGTCACGAATAAATCATTTGCAATTAAAGTGAAGGATATGCTTTAGTAGTCTCTTCCTTTATAGATACAATCTTCAGTCACCTGAACTGAGTCACAAAACTCTGAGTTAAGCGGAAGTCCAAAATCCATATTGTACCCATATGTACGCATTTTCAAGAAAAGTACTCCTTTGTTTTACAGCTGTATTCAAATTTTCTAAAAAAGGAAATTTTCGATATTACTAAAATTTCTTTTACATTATATTGAGTCATTAAACGCTATCGCCAGGAATTCGCTAACTATTCAAAAATATTTTAAAAGTAATGTCACCAAAAATTACTCAAAAAAAGTCGGCAACTACGGAAAGGGTGTGGGTGTGGACAGAGCATGATATCAACACCCACATCCTCTATCCTTAATGTTGAATATGTTTTGATTAATGATATTCAAGTAGATTTTACTCATAAATTAGTAGCACACAATGCACAAGTTCATCGACGGGAAGAGTACGTATAAAAAATATTGAGTAAATTTAATTGCATTTATTAGTTTATAGGTTGTTCGTAACACTTGGCTTAATCAACTCATCATCAGAATGTGATATCAATAATCTAGAAATTCAATTTTTAAATATGGTCTTATTATGACAAGTTTATATCTGTATAAAACTAACCAATCAATATTAATCTAAAGTAGTTTTAGAATGTATTAAAATTACAGAATTTGATTTACCAATATTGATGGGTAAAACTATAAATAGACCTTAGTGAAATGTATGATCGTTTTCTTTTGCGACAGAATCGATCAAGAATAAATAATGAAGTAGATTGAATTAAAATATATCATAAAGAATCTTTTATTTATATACATCTATTTAGTGTTTAACTATTGAACTTCGTCTTGATTATTTATCATCGATAATATTTGAAATCAATGACATACAAAATGATGAAGAGTAAAATAATTTTTTGGTAATCTCATTTATTTATATTTAAATCTTATTTGTTGTATAATTGATAATCATCTCTTACAAAAGTTCGCTTCGTTTCATTAACACGCAATAGCTGGTAACTATGTTCTATTCATATGAGATCGGTCCATGAAGAAAAAATGTAGAAGAAGATCCACACTTCATTAAACATAGTTTCAAAACAATTCAACAACTTTATTGTCATTTTTAAGTCGATGATGTGACAAAATCCTAATGAAACGATAAACACATTCTTCTAGCTTAACATGATAGTATCTTCATGACTAACATTTACGAATTTGCGAATTCTTTTGAATAAGTTCCTTCAAACGATATAAGACTTTCTCTTCAATTAGATAGCGATCGAGATCAAGTTCGATGAGTGTCTATATGAAAAAGTGAAAATGTGTGTATGAGATAGTTGACGAAAAAATGAGATTTACTGTGTTGTTTTCCAATGAATCAGCAAGATATTCTGACCCTTTGTCTTCAATTCGGTTACTACCGAGATTAAGTTTGATCAATGTCTATGTAAAAAAGTGTCAGTGTTTGTATGACGTAGTTGAAGAGAGTATGAGATTTACTGTATTATTTCTTAATGAATCAGCAAGATGTTGTGCTCCCATATCTCCGATTTCATTATTACTGACATCAAGTATAGTGAGTGTCTATGTGTAAAAATGTGTACGAGATAGTTGAAGAGAGAATGAGATTTACTGCGTTGTTTCTTAATGAATCAGCAAGATGTTGTGCTCCCTTGTCTCCGATTTGATTGAATGTGAGATCAACTGTAGTGAGTGTCTGTGTAAAAAAGCATAACTATTTGTATGAGACAGTTGAAGAGTGGATGTGATTTACCGTGTTGTTTTTTAATGCATCAGCAAGATGTTGTGCTCCCTTCTCTGTAATTTGATTGTTACTGAGAATAAGTGTGGTGAGTGCCTGTGTGTAAAAATGTACATGTGTGTATGAGATAGTTGACGAGAAAAAAAGATTTACTGTGTTGTTTTTCAATGAACCAGCAAGGTATTGTGCTCCTTTGTCTCCAATTTGATTGCCATCGAGATCAAGTGCGATGAGTGTCTGTATGAAAAAGTGTAAATGTGTGTATGAGACAGTTGAAGAGAAAAAGAGATTTACTGTATTGTTTCGTAACGTATCTGCTAGATATTGTGCTCCTTTGTCTCCGATTTTATTTTGGCGGACATTAAATGTGGTGAGTACCTATATAAAAAAGTACAAATATTTGTATTAGATAGGTGAACGGAAAATGAGATTTACTGTATTGTTTCATAATGAGTCAGCAAGATGTTCCGCTCCCTTCTCTGTGATTTGATTGTTGTTGAGATGAAGTGTAGTGAGTGTCTGTGTGAAGAAGTGTAAATATTTGTATGAGATAGTCAAGGAAAAAATAAGATTTACTGTATTGTTTTTCAATGAACCAGCAAGGTATTGTGCTCCTTTATCTCCGATTTGATTGCCATTGAGATCAAGTTCGATGAGTGTCTGTATGAAAAAAACTGTAAATGTTTGTATGTGATAGTTGAAGGGAAAATGAGATTTACTGTATTGTTTCTCAATGAAGTAGCTAGATATTGTGCTCCCTTCTCTCCGATTTGATTATAACCGAGATTAAGTGTGATGAGTGTCTGTGTGGAAATTGTAAATGCTTGTATGAGATAGTTGAAGAGAGAATGAGATTTACTGTATTGTTTCTTAATAAATCAGCAAGATATTGTGCTCCCGTCTCTTCGATATGATTATAATGGAGATCAAGTGTGGTGAGTGTCTATGTGAAAAAATACAAATGTTTGTATGAGATAGTTGAAGAGCAAATGAGATTTACTGCATTATCTCTTAATGAAATAGCAAGATGTTGTACACCTTTGTTTCCAATTTGGTTATAACTAAGATTGAGTGTCGTGAGTGTCTGTGAGAAAAAGTGTCAGTGTTTGTATGACGTAGTTGAAGAGAAAATGAGATTCACTGTGTTGTGTTTTAATGAATTAGCAAGATGTTGTGCTCTTTGGTCGTCGATTTGATTGTTGTAGAGATCAAGTGTGGTGAATGACTGTGAGAAAAAGTGTAAATGTTTGTATGAGATAGTTTAAGAGGGTACGGATGCAGGCATGGTTGTAGGCTCTTACTTGATATCTCGGATAACTGTCAAGGATTTGATTGAATCGTTGACAGACATTTTGCATTGAGCACAACAAAGTAAAATTGGTTTCATAGCCCAGACTTCTATAAACGAGCTCTATTGGTAATGTAAGAAATGTGCACATGCTTTTGTTAGATTTTTACGAAAACTCTTATATTATGTTATGTGGTGCTACCGAAAGTAGTTTTGTATGCTTTGATAACAGTATTTGGAGAGAGAATGGTACAATTATCTTGTCTTTAAAAGAATTGACTAGTGGTAATGTTCGTAACGAATTGTTAGTTTTGTTCAAAAAGATGGCGTTAATGTATATGTTTGATAGATTTTGGTGAAAAAATAAAATATATAATGTGTATAACTATTTTTTCTAATCTGATGTTTTCGATGGAGAGTGTCGGAACAAGAACAGATAGTTAACTTTCCGAACAGTAATTTTTTGGATTTGACTAAAGAATGTTGAGAGTGTCGGTAGATGTGTGTTGTTCTTATCACAACTACCCTTTGTAGAACATAAACAGTCCAGATTGGTTCCATCTATTGCTTTAGCTAAGTGTATGCCTGAATCTAACTTTTTGATCTGTTCTCAGGCTCTGTAAATGCTAAGATGGCTTTGTAAGAGTCTGCCAAAGTCTTTTCTCGTTTGCCAAGGCTATACAAATTAAACAACCTTCTAAACAAATCGTTCATAAGATTGACTACTATGTAAATGTAATGAAATTTAATTGAATAACTTGTATCAATAATAGATAAACTAGACCATCATCGTACTAAGCATAATTTTAATGTTCATTTATCTTAAACGTTAAAATAACATTGAAATCTGTCATGAGATAATAAACGAATTGTTTTTCCAAATGTTCCTATCGTAAAAATATTTATGGTTGAATGATCTATATTCTTCAAACGTTTCCTATATATCATTTACTAATGAAAGTGCAAATATTGTCTAGTAACAGATTATTAAGAAAGATATGGTACATAATAAACGTTTCCCGTTGACTTAATTTTTCTATGAACTATTCTACAATGAGTTTCAATAATTTCGCATAATCATCGATGTATAGATCGAACTAATATTCTTATTGCATATATTATCTTCGTAGAATATTCATTTGAGTTTTTATTTAGGTTACTGAATCATTTGTGTTCATTGTCCTAGACTAGTTGTACAAAATAGAATTTAGACACGCTCTATATAAATTTATTTAGGATGAAGAATAATGAAACAGTACAAAGAAAACGGTTATAACATATGATAAACAATACGAACAATATTTTATATAATTTAGATACATCCTTCTAAACAACAAACAAGCACATCTTTTAGATGTTCTATTAAATCATCATAATATGCATGGTTGTGTTAGCTAAAAGTACCGTTTCACCTAATAAATAAACTAGAATAGAAAGAATTTAATAACACTTATTGAGCTGTATGAATATTATTCATCGAGAGAGCTGGTTTATTTGTGGTTAACTGTGGAATAATTTGATTATTATTATTACGTTCTTGAACATTAATTCTGCAACAATATTTCAAATGAATACCAACAAGAACATATATGATTTGTTTTCGAAAGCGAGATGATGAACAAAAATAAATATAGAATCCAAGCTAAACAAAAAATACATATATATAATTTTGATTTAATAAGTTCATTGATTATTTTCTACTTACTGAAAATGTAGCATAATATAATATATTTGTTGTTGATAAAATAACTAAAAAAACAAAATAATCATTTGCATCTTTAATTGTTGTATAAGATCTGTAAGTAATATAGATAAAAAATGGTAAAGATATTATAACATCAACAAGTGTCTGAATTAAAACCTAAAATTAAAAAAAGTTGTTGTAAAATTTGGAGAAAAAAAAAGATTTTTATTTTCAAACCATCGATGTTATTTGTTTATCTCGTTCTAAACGAATAATAGGCACTTGATTATTTCTTAAACTACGCACATTTATAAAAGCCATAAGACCAAAAATAATTCGAATAATAAGTTGAAGAAATCCAAGTAGAAATGATATATAAAATCGATTGTAATAAAGACTAAAATTTGCATTTGTAATTGAACATGCCCATGTTACAGGATTAGTAGAAGCCATAGTTATATTATTATAAATAATCACAGGAATATTGACTAAACACCAAAAAATTAAAGTAATTATTGTTAAATATGCAGCTATATATCGTTGATTAAAATGACGCCAACGAACACTCAATGAAGTAAATTGATCAATTGTTGCAAAACACATCGAAGATATAGACATAAGTGGAGCTATAGTTGCTACATATGGACGTAGTTTGCATAGAAATAAAGATGTTTGAGTTAAATCAATATTATAACCCGTGATAAGAATACGTGAAAATAAAGTAGCAACTAATTGAATTATATTTGCAAATGAAGCTGATGTTAAATAAAATGCACATGAAGTTTCTCGAAATGTTTTCAAAGATAGAAAAACAATAATGTTAAGTATATTACCCAGTAAACCAGTTGTTAATATAAATAAACCAATATCGGTAGTAATTATTCCAGAAATTTGTTTTGCTAAATCAGTAACGTTCGATGACATAATTAAAATTTAAAATTTTGTAAATGTATTTTTATCTAGATTAAAATTATTATCTTATATATCAAAGACTATATTTTATGATTATCCGTGCATATTAATCATGTTAATATTCATAGTAGGCGTATAGAAATATCATTTATATTTATAATGATGACTGGAAAACTTAATAACAATGAAGATATGATGTCTTTTTCACCCGCAACAACAAATAACCTATGATAAATCTCTTTACATATTAAATGGTTTGTCCTTATATTTAATTAGATAAAGTCGAGGATGCATTAGAAGACCTGCGAGGTCGTCTAATCTGTCTTATCGTTCATTAAAAAAAGAATATCGTCTTGTAACGTTTTTTATATTGTTTTTAAAGGATTAATTACAATCAAAATGGAAAAAACCAAGAGAGAGTACAAGAGAAAAATGAAAAAGTAACCATTAGCGGGGGTCTTCTAATGTGTTACCGGTTCTATTAAAAGCATCAATACAAAAACAAAACTGTTGGGAACCAGAAATCTGTTTTTTACAACTTTTTTATCATTCTTTTCTTTCAAGGCAATATATATTTTATTAAAAAATGATTGTTCTAGTTCACATCATCTGTTTTTTGTACAATATCTGATGTTTGAGGAACTATTTGATTGGTACCATTTCGATGTGTTCTTTCTCGCCAACGTTTTAAATGAATTTCAACAAATACATATACCAATTGTTTGCGAAAACGTGATGATACACAAAAATAAATATAAAATGCTATCTAAATATATGAAAAAGTTACATTTTAAAAGTATTCATTCATTTTTAACTAACTCACTGCAAAATTTCCATAAAATATAATACGTGTTACTGCAATAATCAGCTGATCTTGTGCATTACTTATTGGATCATAAAATGTTACACTATTTGAATAGATATGATTGTAAATAATATAAGGTAATGTAATTAGAACATCAACAGTTACTTCAACTAATACCTACAAAGAATATATATATTTCAGAAAAAATAATTTCTAAACTTTTTTGTAATTTTACCATAGTTGTCAATTGTTTATCATGTTCTAATCGAACAATAGGTGTTTGATGTTTCTTTAAACGACGAACATTAACAAAAGCAAGAAGTCCAAAAATAATACGAATAATTAATGGTAGAAAACCAAGTAATATCGGAAATAGAAATCGAGAATAATAAATCGAATAACCTGCATTTATAACTGAACAACTTGTTTGATTATTACCAAGCGATAGATCAAGATCAACATATAGAAAAATAGTAATACCATGTAAGAACCATACAACAAAAGCAATGATAACTAGACGACTAGCTATTTTAACAGTACAAAAATGTCTCCAAGAATTTGTCAATGATAGATATTGATCAATTACTGCAAAACACATGCATGTAAAAGCAATAAGCATAGTAGTAATTAAAGTAAATTGTCGTGCTTTACATATAAATGATGATGTCTTAGTTGGATCAATATTATAACCTGTAATCATTATTCGAGATAATAAACCAACTACAAGTTGAAAAATATTAACACTAGATGTTACAGTCATATAAAAAGCAGCTGAAGTTTGACGAAATATTTTTAATGACGTAAAGATACTAATATTTAATATATTACCGATCATACCTATACAGAATACAATAAACCCACCATAGATAGTACTTTGATTAGTGGCATTTTTGTATGAATCAACATTGATAAAAGACATTTTCACAAAGAAATCAGACAACTAACTACTGTTCTTTTTTTTGTTAATAATACTGATATTTAATCGCTTGGGGGGTATCAAATATTTGATATATTTGAGATCTTTAGGATAATAGTGCAAAGCTCGTTGTTATTTTCGTCTAAACTCTCAAATAACAAAATTTAATTAAAATATCATAAGCAGTGTCATCAGATTTATTCATTATATAATATAAGAATTTTAGCAAGGTAAAATAACAGCGCTAGTGGCGCCGAAACCAATATGGTTCGTAGGAAACGTATATTTTGACATTTTAACGGAGGCATTAACTGAGTTTAATATGTAGCAGGTAGAGTATGATGATAATCAATATGACTTGTTTTTTTTCCTTTGCAAATAAGTTTTGCCTTTTTTTCGTTTACTAAACTTTTTGCGTCCTACTTGTTACATATATCAATAATAATTATGTCTCCTTGATGTTTATAGCGATAGTAGACATTAAATAAACAACATTAATTTTTACTAGATATTTTCTATTAAATATAAGATTTATAAAGTAGAAGAAAATGGTTCCTCCAGCAACAACATCAGGACGAGTTGGTCGTAAAGGTGGTGAAAGAAAATCAAAATCCGTTCGCGCAGGTAGAATTAAATAGAAACAGTTCTTTCATGATTCTATTGATAATCTATTTAAAGGTGTACTCTTTTCGGTACCACGTTTTCATCGTTATATTAAAAAATCGGTACCAAAAAGTCGTGTAACAATGGCTGCTGCCGTTTATACAGCTGCTGTGGTTTGTAATATACATGTATATTATTGAATGTAATCATTTTCTTTTACGTCAGATTGAATACTTAACCGCTGAAGTACTTGAATTATCTGGTAATGCAGCTAAAGATCATAAAAAACAACGTATCAATGCACGACATTTATTCTTGGCTGTTAGTATCGATGAAGAACTTAAAAAAGTATGAATATGTTTTTATAAATATATTATCAACAATAAAAAAAACATTATTTAATTAATTTCTATTAGCTTCTTCATGGAGTCACAATTCCTCAAGGTAAAAATAAAGTTAAATTATTTAATATAGATAAAAAAAACACATTTTAAATATTTAGGTGGTGTCTTACCTCATGTCAATGCATTCTTATTTAAGAATAAATTAGGCAATGATGATAGTAGCCATACTACATCAACCGCTCGAACATCATCAGCTACTGCCGGTACCAACAAACCAAGTTTATTATCATCAGCAAGCTTAAAAAAACAAACATCAGTTGCTGGTAAAAATGCAAGCAGTTCAGCTTGAAATTCTAAATCAAAAACACAGTTCTTGTGTGTATTTTCTTTGTCAGTAGATTTTAGTTTGCTTATTCATGTGAAAAAAAAACGAGATTTTCCATTAATAGAAATTTGGTGTATTTGCTTCATTTAACTACATTCTTATTTTTTAATTTTCAATTGAATATATATATACACGTTGATTTGTTTCGTTTTCATTATTGTATTTTAATATGTTTATGTCAGTAATCATCTTTTAGTTTATTATTTCTTTCGAAATAAAATAAAATATCAGAGTTATACAAGCGCAATGAAAGAATTTTGTCTATTTTGTTCGATTCGATATAATTATAATTATCACTTTTACTTTAAATTTTCCTAAAACAAAGTCATCACTGGTGTAACAGGAACATCGAAAGAAAAGAAAATATATATAAAATATAAAAAAAAGAAACGTAATTAAAGTGTATTATTATATATCTTGACTATATATAGACTTAGATATGTTCAAGATTAAATGTCATTAAATTAATCTTAACGCGTACTGATAATACCGGATTGAATTAATTTTTGAATTTTTTGTGCAATCGCTGGATTTTGTAAATGATCACGTAATGCTTGTGGATCATTTTGCATTTGTTCGAGAATCATACGCATACTTGGATCACCAAGAATTTGTTGAATTTCAGGATCAGCAGCTGCACGTTTACGAATTTCATCTGGATCAGTATTTGATTTTATTGAACATTGTCGTTGACCATCAATAGCTTCCTAAAATATATACTTAATAAAAATGAATATTCATAGATTTTTGTTTTACTTGACAATATGGATCGATTTCAAGAGCTTTACCATATGTAGACATAGCTTGACCTAAATCTTGCATTGCTACTAAAGCATGACCTTTACGAAGATAACATTTAACTAGAAATATAAAATAATTTATATAAAAACTAATTTCTTCATTTTTTTAAATTTACGAAATTTTGGATCGAGTTTAATTCCTTCTTCACAATCTTTGACTGCCAATGGAAATTCCATTAGTTTTGCATAACAAGCAGCTCGATTGGAATAAAGTTTTGCATCGGATGAATTTCGTTTAATAGCTTCACTAGATAAATATTCGATTATTTGAAATACTTTGTTTTTTGATTATTAATAAGATAACTTACGTATAATGTTTAAGTGCATTTGGATAATCAGCTTTTTGAAAATATTCATTTCCTTTCTTTTTTTCTTCTTCAGCTAATTCAGGATTATTATAAGCTGTTTTTTCTTTTTCTTTAAGTAGTTTTTCAACTTCTTGTTTTTTCTTTAAAATATCAGGATTTCGATGTTCAGCTAGCGAAGTATTATAAAATTTTATAGCAGCTTCATAATCTTTTTCTTGTGCTTTAACATTTCCCATACGGGCATAGGCTCTAAAAAAATAAACAAAAATATTTTTTGTTCAAGGTTCTTTTTTTTTTTTGTATTTCTACTTGGCAATCAATTTATAATCTGCTTTATTTTCCCGGCCAACTTCTATAGCTTGTTCACATTGTTTTATACAATCATCCCATCGTTTTTGTTCGAAATGAACAGCTACAAAAATAAATTAAATATGTAAAATATAAGAAATTTAACTAACCAGCTTTATTAGTATAATAAGTCATATTCTTTGGATCTAATTCACTGGCTTTATCATAATGTTGTAATGCTGCTTCAAAATCTTTTTTCTTGTATGCTTCATTGCCCTTCTCTTTTTCTGCTTCCGCGGAATTTTGTTCATTTACTTTATTTGGTGTTGAATTTGTATTTCTTTCTGGTTTAACATCAGCACCATCTGACATACCGATATCAAAACCAAGTCCAATACCAATGAGTTGCATTAATTTTGGATTTTGTAAAAGTGCTGTATTATTTGGTTGTTCTTGCATCATTTTCATAAGCATGGCTGTTTCAGGATCTTTTAATAGTTCTCGAGCTTTTGGATTTGTCATAAGTTCACTTTGAAATTTTGGATCAGAAAAGAAATCAAATGGACTAGATGAGGATTTTTTCGAATCATTTTGTGCTGTTTTCAGATCCGTCTTTAATTGTTGATTAGATGGATCGATTTTAAGACCTTCTTCATAAACATTGATTGCTTCATCGTAACGTTTTAAAAATGAAAGTGCAGCACCTTTTCGAGAATATCCCTTAAAATATGAAAATAGTTATTTAATTTAATGAATATTTATTTCTTATTTTTACTTTAGTAAAATCAGGTTTTAATGTTATGCATTCTTCAGCATCTTTTAATGCATCTTCATATTTTCCTAATTTAGTATAAGCAGCTGATCGATTACTAAAGAGAACATGATTTTTTTCATCAAGTGCTATTGCTTGACTATATAAATCAATTGCTTCATCATTTTTATTAGCTTGAAAAGCTTCATTTGCTTTAAGTTTGAGTTCTTCAGCCTACAAATATATTAATGAAATTTTTTTCGTTTATAATAATTAAATTCTAACCTGATTTGCCATGTATAAATTTAATAGGGATGATTAAAATATATATATGAAAATAATCTATAATTTTAAATTAAACAATTTAAATATTCTGAAAAAATCTAATGCAATACTAAAAAATGGTAGAAATCATTTGTTGTCTTTTTCAATATGAAAGTGATTCGATAATATTCTCCACCTTTTATATTTTATTGACTGATGAGTAGCGACACTGCATCAGTCATTTGATAGTTTATAAGACGACTATAGTCTTCCTTTAAATCACTGATAGGTTTATATAAGTATTAATAGACAAGTGAAAATATAAAGTGTCTGAAATACAGAATCCAAAGAGATTCCAGAAAACTTTCAAATAAATGAGTTTTTGGTAGAACAATTCGATCTATTAGGGTGCGGATGTGGGTGTGGTGATGAATATCAAAGTCATATTGGCATCCTCAAGATTTTTTAATATTTATTATGAAATAATTCTTTCAGAGAAAATGAATTAGAGAAGACCAACGGAAAAAACGATAAATCTTGTTCATCTTAGTCATGTTTTTAACATATTCTTTCAAGAGAATATCCTTACCAAAGATCAACGATAGAATTATTCAACTTCTTTAGAATAAACATCAGAACGTTTTTTTATTTTCCGTAGTGTTTCAGAAAATATCACTGCAAATGAAGCATTGAATAACAGAGATTTTTTAACAATGAACATCGGGAATAATGTGGCATATTATCCTACAAAAACAATCAACTAACCAAACACTTTTTTTCATTCATCTTCGTGTAGGTTATTTTTGTCACCTATGATATCAATTTGTTTGAGAGATATATATTATTGATTCAAATAAATTTCGTTCATAGGCGTAACTATAGTTTTCGTTTTCATTTATTTATTTACAAATACGTAGTAGTAATTTTTCCACAGTATGTCTTGTTTCTTTGCTGAATCTATCATCCGTTTATAAAATTATGCACATAACAAAAACCTGAAAATATATCCACTTTCTAAAATACAACAATTAAACTGATCAAACTATTTGACAAAAGAGTTTCGTTGGAAAAAATAGATTTGTTTCAACATATTATCCATTTCTGATATTCATTTGAGAGCGATTATTCATATGTTATCATCACTTGTTGAACTCATTATCATTCGAATACATGTGGTTGGTAACAAAGAATGATTAATATTCTTTACACCTATATTTATATTCAGTCAGTTGTACAAATAATGATCTATCTTTTATCAATTATGACTCTTTTTCAACAACCGCTATACAGTATCACTTCGAGATATTACTCCAAATCAAATCTCGTAGATGGAGTTTAGTTAATATCTTTTTTTATTAAAATATGACAGTTTTCATCGATTCAGCGAGGAAACGTTTTATCACTCAGTTTAGTTGTTATGCTTCGTCGAAGTGAATTTGTCGGTTTTGCTTTGTTGATAGCATCTTTTGAATTTTTTGTTGTTCTTCAATTGTGAAGGTCTTTTGCAATACATACAAATCAGTTAATGTGTCATTTAGCTTCAGCATGTTCTCAATATCTCTGATGGATTTATTTGTCATTTGCTCGCACTGAATATGCAGCTTTTGAAGAACATTATTATTACACAAAGCATCTAATATGAGCTTAATTCCACTATCTGTTACAGGATTGTGATCAACATCGATTTCAATAAGAGTTGTATTATGTTTAAGCATCTTCACCAGATTTGTAACTCCATTGTCAGTTAGTCCATTGGCGGCAAGTGACAGAGTTTCTAGAGTTGAATTTTGGACTAGAGTATTAGCAAGATATTGAATACCTTTATCACCAATCGAAGTGTAAGAAATCCGGAGTTGCTTTAATGTTGCGTTCGCTTGTAAAGATTCAGAGAGAAATCGAGCCCCGTTCTCAGTGATTTGATTATGACCGAGATTCAGAAAAACGAGTCTTGCATTAGAATGCAGCGCTTGTGCAATATGATGAACACCAACATCCGTAATTTGGTTGCTTCCCAAAGTTAATATACTTAACGACATGTTCGACTCAATTGCTTTTGCCAGAAGGATAATTCCGTTGTCGGTAATCATATTTTCATTGATACTGAGATACGAACATTTCTTATCGATAATAGCTTGCTGTATGATGATTGAAATGTCATTGTCCGTCAATTCTTGGCTATCTAAATTCACTGTTTTATTAACCGGACATTGAGCGATCAATTCTTCGAGCTTTTCGTTTCTGTAATTGTTAGATGATTGTATTACCTTCGTCTTGGTTTGAGATGTTACCTGTAAAGTTATTCCTATAGGAGGTAATTCAATAAGAGAAAATGGTGGGTCGACTTGTTTCAAATGAATAATATGCAGATCAGATGAAGGGTTCAGTTTGCTAATAACTTCAAATTGCGTTGCAGGTAAAAGAAGAATTTCGTCTTCGACGTCGATATACGAATGCGATCGAATCTTTTTCCCATTTTGACATTCGATGCTGAATAAGGTTCTCGATCCACGCTTGCCAAGAAATTGCTCAGATTCAAGAATAGCGAGCGATCGAGTGCATGAGGAAAATGCCCACCATACATAACGTTTTCCAACTTCGTATTGTTGGCTAAGATCAAGAGTAACACCTCGCCATATGGTTTGTTTTTCTGCTGGGAGCTTTTGTAGAGCGGTAAGAACCAATTTTAAATAAGAATACCAAGGTCGAAGTTTTTGTCGATTTTCCGTTCGTAATGTTTTGTTCAGAACATGATAAAGACATTCTTCTTGCGGTTCCCATTCCATGGTATATAGAAAAATCGAAGCTGATTCATTTTGATCTAATCCATCGGCTGGATTTTCACAGTTAGACATGGCAATAAAAACACGTCGATAAATATCGGGACAACAGAAAACAATGGGTTCTACAGCTGTCTCCAAAGAAACAAGTGGCATTTTTTGATACCCTTCAATTGGTTGTAACATTCGACGAGGCTCTTGCCCAACATCTAGAAAACGATCGTGCTTGTTTTCTGTTCCATCAGAATAAACGTCTTTTGCTGCCATTCTTTGATTTGTTTGTCAACTGACGCGATTTACTTCTAAAAGAGATAACATAGATTGTTTTTTTTTGTTTCAGATGCACGTTTTTCTTCTGTTTACAATCTTTTTCGGTGACAAGGCTACATTTTGCATCGACGCAAGGACACATTAACAAGAGAACGAGAGGTTTAAAGTGTTGCATACCTTTAAGTAATTACGCATCTTGAGGGTGTGGATGTGAGTGTGTGTGAGGTTGTGGGTGATAGTGTGAGTGTGGGTGTATATAAAGAAGACATCCACACCCACACCTACATCGATCGAATAGATGGTTTTCTTATATTCACTTCAGTTCTTCTTTTATTGACACCGATTCTCGCTTTATCAGACTCGAGGATCCTAAGTTTTATCTAATACTATAGCTTCAATCTGCTATTCTAATAAACTTACCATCAATTAGATATCGGGCTGTTCAAGTATGTCTCTAACTTTCACTGGATGTGTCAATATTCTTTGTACTCCCATCACTACAGTAGCTGCTATGGCGCTAACACTTACTTGTAACAAAAAAAATGAGTAGAAATGAAATTCAACTGCTTCTTCTGCTATTATTTATTTGTCTTTCAAAATATTGACATGAAAATATTGTGTTGTCGTTTTTTTCTATTCTGTCTCTTCCTTCCTCTTTCTACCAGGAACGACCATCGCGGTTGAGAATATGCCGCTACCGCATTGCGACTATCTTAAAAAAAAAGCAACGGCGCTGCGACTATCGTAAAAAAAAGCAACCGCGCCGCGATGACAGTGAAAAAAAGCTATCGCGCTGCGTCGTTATAAAAACCTGCCGCTACTGAGACGGTATTTTTTAGAAACTCTGGTTTTTCAAGACTCTGAACCATTTAAACCAAAGCTGCTGTAACTAATCGGTTAATCTCATCAAGTCTTTCAGCGCAGTATCCACCAGCTACTAGCATTTAATCTCACTAAATCAAACAAACTCTGCCCATGAACTGTAAATGTAAGAATGAAAAAACCTGATAAAACTCATTTAAAGAAAAAGAACATTTCTTTCCCTTCTTAAGGTGTTTTTTCTTATTCGCGGAAAAAATGCATGTGTGTCTAGATGATGAGAGAGTAGTCGATTGTGCCTGTAAATAATTATTTTCTCTTTGCATAGAATTTTGTTTCAGTAAAGAATAATATAACCATTGCCAAACATTGTATGCCTCTGTTTTTCTGTCATTTTTTCCTTTTGCAGAGAATGAAGCTCTTCGATGCCAACACCATCGACTACCTCAAAGAGTGTAGGTGTAACTGTTACTGTGGACGTAAAGGTCAGCAGTTGTCATTTGTGTACTCACACCCATGCTCTTATATTTCTGAAAGACTGAACAAACAAAGTGCTGATGGGTGTGAGTAGGATAAAAAAGATACACCCAGACTCAAACTTACACCCACAAGTGCAACTCACTTTTCATCGATACTAGAAATACTCTTAAAACTAT
Source organism: Adineta steineri (assembly GCA_905250115.1). Lineage (NCBI taxonomy): Eukaryota > Metazoa > Rotifera > Eurotatoria > Adinetida > Adinetidae > Adineta > Adineta steineri. Next base: position 27,478 of record CAJNOI010000719.1, read on the forward strand.
GCTTAAACCATACGACTTCGAAACATTTTCGCACCTAAAAACATTTGAACTTGATTTCTCTAAGAAGTCTTCGCATGCTGACAAGAATAAATCTTTCTTAAAACTCATTTATTTTTGATCAAATCTAAATACTTTATTTATATATAATAAGAATTCAGAAGCAATAATTGAACAAATGAAAAAAATTCTTCAAATAAAATTATTTACCGAAATACTGAAGAATCTCGATGATGGAATCCTTACCCTCCTTATACGCCAAATACAACTATCTATCATGTAACATTCTTTCATGAATTATCACAAATCTTATCCAACCTCAAGATAGTCGGGTGTAGGTGAGGATGTAGATACGGTATCAAGACTACACCCACTTTCGAAAGTTTCAAACTAAAACTAAATATTCTAAAACAGTTAATCGTATAATGATAACTTGTTTGTAAATAACAATTCAATAAATTTTAGTCATTATAAAATCTTAACGTAATTAATACAGAATCAATGTTATTTCTTACTCGCAGGTAAGATTATAATAGAATATAACTTGCGCGCGTTCATTCTTTATCTATTTTGATTATGGTCATTGCACATACTGCAGTTGAGTTAGCACAAATTAAAAAACTTCTACATGCTGTACGAACATCGAACTATGATCAAATACGACGTATTTGTGAAAAAGGTCTAAATGGAGTTATAAATTATAATGATCCAACTGATGGTAACTATATATGAGTATGAATAAATACTGAGATGATTTTATTGCTATATGTTACAGGTGAAACACCATTATTAGTTGCTGTAAAGAGAAATGATGAAATTATGATACAATTTCTTCTTGATCTTCATGCACACCCAGATATTACTGATTTTAAGGTGTGAATGATGCATGTATTTGTCGAATAAAGTATTATTACAGTTTTTTTTAGCGTCAGACACCGCTGATGCATGCTGCTAAACGCGGTTTTATAGAAGCTGTACAGACATTACTCAATGCAAATGCCGACATAAGCATACGAGATCTCGAAGAAAAAAGTATTAATATTATGAATCGTTTAT
>CAJNOI010000720.1:0-28510 GCA_905250115.1 Adineta steineri
TTATTACTTGACGAGAGGAGATGATTTGAGAGCAGGAGAGTGAAAAGACGACACATATCAGAATAACCACGAGAAAATGTAATAGGATCAACTGGAGGAGGTCCAACTGATTTATTAGAAAAATCGATTCTTTCAAAAGCTAACGGTGTATGAGGACCAAGTGTTTGTGCCAAAGATTGTGAAGTTTGGTTATTATCAAAATCACCTTCATGAAAAATAGCAACTGGTCGTGGATTATTTGATAGTAGAAATGATAACTGAGCAAGTGATATTCGTAGTAAGTCGATTTCATTTGTTTTAGTGAGATGAACAATGATACCAAGATATGATGTTGGAGAAAGATTCCACCAATTGACAGACCTTTCGAGAGTTTTAATATGATTTTTGTATGATGTTTGCCAATGAAACCATTGACGGGTAATAGTATTTCGCGATTTACATGAATCTTGACTATTAATAGTTTCGTTATCGATATCTTTAGAAAAACATGGTACCGATTGAGAGCTTTTAATAGTAAATCTAACATAAAAAAAAGATAAATCCTATGGTAATGCATGTTAAGATATACAAAAACCGCAATTTGCTTTTAGGTGTTGTAAAACTAGACTCATTTTAGTTGCTGTAATGAGAAAAATAGACAATTTTATATCAATCTGATGGATTCATTCATTCATTCATGCATTGGTTATGGTTATCATGGAAATATGCATAAAAAATATAAAACAGTCTGATACTAATTTGACAAGAAGAAAAGCATGTGTTATTCTTCACTGTGATTTCTCTTTTTAATATTTGATATTAATGTGACAGTCACTGTATTCTGGATTCAATCAAAGTCTAGTAGAGCAAAATTTTAATGTAGCTGTGTGATGACTGTTTTTAACTATTATTTCATTTTAGATTTAAGTGTATCTGAATAGTGTTTTTCATCATTAGACAAATGCCCGCCACTGACAATCCTCCACCTAACTCAAAGAATTCACATGCAAAACCAACACATCTTCTTCGTTTAATATATTATCGATGTCGCACCAAATTTGATTTCTGTCCATATTTATTGTCACACTCGAAAGCGCTTACAAATCGATGTCGCGCCAAATGGAACAAGTACAAACAGTTCGATTAGACTTTAATATGAAACAATATTCAGAAATTTTTTAATGACAATTTTTGCGATCGAAAAAGACGAACTGTTAAAATAATTTTCTCCAATTAATATATTTTCATTATATTGTGTATTTATTTACTGACTCATCACATTGAATTTTTTTTTACTTTTTCTAATTTCATCAAAGTCGTACAAGATATATATAATAACTGGAATCAGTTGATTTCTATCTGGAAAATATTGATTAAATCAAATTTCTTATCATATACCATTGAAATATACTTAGAGATTCATTTTTGATTATATTCTTATGTACGATTCTATATTTAATGTCTCCTTTGTCGGTCTATATATCAATAGCAAGAGACGAATAAGAATATCATATAACAATTAAAATACGCAAAAAGAAAAACAAAAAAAAATAATAAAAGAAGATGTTAACGAATTTTAATTCTATTGTTAACTACTTGATTTTGGACTAGCTGCTCGACTTGTTGTATATTGATCAGAAAAAATGAAAGATGTTGATCCATTTGCTGGAACATGAAGTAAACGACCAGCATTTGGTATTATATTCCATGCAAGTGATAATGTTACATTATTCGATCTAGATTACAAACAATATAATTAATAATAAATTAAAGATATTAATTTAATACAAACCTTAAATTCTCTCCATCATCCCAAAAATAATATTTCGTTGCAATATCATGTAAATAAATACGTGCATTTTCACCACGTCGAATTATTTTATCCCATAGAACAACTTGATTGAGACTCTGCGAATAATAAAGATGTATTATCTTATCTGAGATGTTAATGATAATCTCCAGTTTCTCTGAACTAAATTTTCTATAGATAATATCTTAAGTCCATCTGAAAACATATTGGTTTTCAAAATTTATCATAAAATTTCGAAAACTCTTCAAAGTATTCTAAACAAGTGAAAAACTAAACGTTCGGACCAGAATTTTGTGCTCTTTCTAAATATGAGATCAGAAATGATGTACCTGCTTCATTTTGTTCGAGAGTAGTGAGTAAATCTTTGAAAGGCTTAGCAAAGATAGTTGGGACGGGAAATGGAATCGTACATTTTCGCATTGGAGTTTAATTTGTTGTTTTTCTATCAGTCGCATTGTTGAAAAATCAATGTAGGCAGATGCAGCTCATTGCGAAAATGATTATCGTTGTACTCGTGTAAACATTTGCTTGCTTTACAAAATTATCAAATTGAATCATGTTCATCATCTGTGTACAAGGACTTATGGAGACCTTAAATGTATATTTGTTCTCCATTCACATCAATTTTTTAGGACGTTCACAGATTTCCTTACTATTCTCAAACGAAAACAAGTACATTGTTTCTAAGCCCTTATTCAGAACAAGCGCAAAATTTTGGTCCTAATACTTAGTTTTTCACGTATATAGAATACTTTGTAGAGAGTCACAAATGGGCAAACAATTACTCACATTTGCTGGTGTCACATATTCTGCGATTAAATATAAAAATAATACTTTAACATTCCAATCAAATAATTGATTAAGATCTAACAAATATTTATTTAAATATATCTCTTTCAATTCATATTCAACTTACTCATATCTAAATTCAATTGTAATACACCTAAATCATTCTTCTTTCGATTTGCCGAATAATCAGTCATATGTTTTCTTTAATAAAAAATAACCATTCATTATTATTTTATATACTAAATTTTTTTAAACTTACACAATTGGTTTATTCACTCCAATTGATACAGTTTCATAATATTTTTCAAAATACGTCGATACAAATACACCAATTGTTAGTACAGCAAGAACACTTATTGTAAAAGCAAATAAAGTATTTAATCGACTTAGAAAGGAATGCATCTATTATCTAGAAATATAATAATCATTTTTATCTAACATATTTTGAACACAAAATAAAGAACAGAATTAAGCTCGTAATAAACAAAGAAAAATATAGACTAGTACAATATTTGTGAGAGAGAGAGTATTGTAAAAAGAAAAAGGAAGGAAGAAAGGTAACAATAATTATATGTCGAAATGGAATGTTGGTTTAAGAATATCATTCTTTATTGATCATAAATATTTACAGATATATTATTTCTTATTAGTAGCTAATAATTCATCACAGATATTGGTTAATTCACTATTTTCTTTTTTCTAAAATATAGAAGAAAATGTTTTTTGATAGAATTAATTTATATATTTTCTTTACCTTTTGTTCTAATTCTTGTTTAACAGATTTTAATTCTTGTTCAAGGGATTGAACACGTAATTGTGTATAACGTAATTGTGTTTGAACACCTTCCATATCTGAACCTTGTACTCGTCGTAAACGTTCAATTTCACCATTTGCTCTTTTAATATTAATTAAAAACAAATAATTGAATTCTGATAGACAAAAAAAACATTTTTACTCATTCAGTTTTTCTTGTGCATGTTGTTTAAGAACAGCATATTTTTGTTTTTGTTCTTCTGTATAACGTACAGATTCTTCAGAAAAACGTTTTAATGTTTCAGTATTCTAAAAAAACAATAAATCAAATATTAAAATAAAAATTTTATTTTGGAAAAAAAGAAAACAAACTGTTTTATGTTCATTAATAATCATTTTAAGTTTTTCATTTCGTTTTTTAACATCTGTAAATGCATTTTCAGCATTTATTAAATCTTCACTCATTTGATCACGTTCACCTTTAACATGTCGTAATTCTTGTTTTAATTCTTCTGTACATTCACAAACACGAAAAAGTATTCGATAATATTGTTCAACACATTCACTAAAATAAATATTAAATTAAAAAGAAAAATAATCTATTGATAAACTATTTACATAATTCGTGTAGGATCAAGAGAAGATTGTTGTAAAGTCGATTGCATAGATCGAGGTGCTACAGTACCATCGATTGATACAGATGGTGTACTAAATGGCGATTGTTTATGAATCGTTTCTAATGAATTATCATCAATAATCTAAATAATTATATTATTTCTTCTTTTCGAATAAATGCAAACATACTGCATTAAAACTATTTTCATTAGTTGGTGGTGTTGGCATTTTTCGTCCTTTCTTTTTAAGAATAAATGTATTTGTATCGAATGCTTTTTCATTAGTTAATGGAGATGTTGAAGGTTCTTAATAAATAAAGAAAAAAAATTTATGTCTCTTCTTCTTCCTGGAAGAATAAACTTCGATAGATAACCTTGTCCATCTATGATTTTATTTCCATTTAATTTAATATTTTTTGCTAATCCTGCGATTGTATCAACAGAATTTGGTGATGATTGAATATTTTCTTCCTGTTGTGGTAATTCATATGGATATTCAACTGAATAAAAAAAATTATTTAAATAAAATCTATTATGTAGAGATTATACTCATACGAGAAAATTGAGTTGGTAAATATGATGGAATATTCGTTGTTGTTTCAATATTATTTACAGGTTTCAAAATATTTAAGTCATCTGAATAGAAATATTCTGTTTAATTTTCTTTTTTTCTTTCAAAATAAAACTTTACGAGATGGTTTTTCATCCAATGATTCATTATTATTAGGTAATTCAACAGTTGTATCGAGTACATTATTATTTTTTCCCTAGAAACAATAGTTATCTTATCAATGAATAGAGAGATAATCTCTAAAACTTACATGATCATCTAAAGAAGTATTATCATCTATAATTTGTGGTATAACATCAAATGATTTATTTAATATTGGATTTCTAAAGCAAATTTTTGAAAATAAAAAAAATAATTCTTCCAAAAAAAATAATTCTTGTACCCTTGATGAAAAATATCTTTTTTCTTTTCGTTGTTATTAATACCATTTTCAATTGATGATGTATGTCCATTCATTGTTATTGATGAAGGTGTTATTATATCATGAGTATTATCATCAACATCCATTCGATCAAGACTTTGATTTAATAAAAATGAATTATTAGTTTCATCATTCATTCGTGATGATGAATGAAATCCTATCGAATTCATATCTGTTGTAGTTGTCATTGTCTATAAAATAATTTTAAAAAGAGATTTGCTTATATATGTTTGACTCGTATTTTTTTTTTGTATATATTCTTGTTTAAAAACCAATTTTAGTTTTCCTTTTTTTTTTTTCTTCTGTTTGTTTGTGATGATAATAATAATAAAAAAAAGCAAAAAAAAAAGAAAGAGAGAAAGAGACAGCGTGCATACGCGCAAGAAATAATAATAGCAGTAGTAATAATAACGTGACCACACACAGACGGTTAGAGAAGAAAAAGAAAGAGAGCATCATGGTATCGTCACCAGAAAACAACAACAACAACAACAACAATAATAATAGTAAACGCTCGCACATCACAAATGAAAAGCATTAGTGTATATATGCATGGACTTAAAGACAAAGAATGTGCGAATGAAAAGAAACAAAATAGGATTCACGAGGGTATATAGACTGGTCTCTTTTTTTTTTGTTCACAAACTAAGTGGATATTAAGCTCCCTTTCTTGTATAACGAAATCAAATGGAAGGGTAGCATATACAAAGAGTAAAATAAATAAGCACAGACATGCGAATGCGCTAGAGGAAAAAAAAGAAAGAAAGAGAAAAAGAAAGAAAGAAAAAAACGGATAACAAATATGAATACTATGAGAACAAAAAGAAAAACACCACAGAGCACGATGAACATTTTGAAGCGAAAGAACAACGAATAAGTATCAACAGAAAAAAAAATGTTTGTTTTTTTTTTATACCGAAAGAAATAATAAAATTAAAAATAGAAGAAGAACAACAAAGCAGATCATCACTGTAAACCTTTGTGTGTATGTTCATATTAACTAATGAATTATTCTCTTGGTTTTTCTTCTTCTTCTTCTTTTGTCAATTGTTGTTCATCATCTTTGCTGCTTGTTACACTTTCTGTACTTGTACTACGTTCACGAGAATCATCTGATGTGACTAGAGTTAATGGTGCATCAGCTATTGAACATGGTCGTGATACAGATAAATCATGTTGTTGATTGTCATCATTTGATGATGATGATGTTGTAGTTGAATCAATAGCACTTGTATCATTTGAATCTTTACTTGGTGGTGATGAAGAATCTAATACTGAATCACCATTTTCATTTCGTTTTGTTATTTGTTGTGAACCATTTGTATTAGAACGATTTATACGTGTTATTGATGTTAATGGTGGTGGATACATATATAATGTACCTGCAGAATTGAATGGAAATGGTGGAGCTTCAGGCATTATAAGGTAGCCATCAATTGATGAAGGATAATAATTTGTACGTGGTGGAAAATATCCATTAGCAGCTAACATATTTATATCGGATAGTGGAGGAATGAATGGATACTATAATAAGAGAAAAGAAATGACACGTTAAAAATCAAAACGAAAGTTTATCTTTAATAAACTAGAGAATGTTTACTGATAAATCTTTGATCGAAAACAGACAATTATATTTCTGTCAATATAATGGGACGATATGCATTACATAACTATTCATCATAATAAATTCTATGAGTACTTGAAAAAAATAATATTAGATATCAAGAGTCTTTCAGCTTAATAAATTTTCTTATTCGATTGAATAAATATCTTAGTTAAATATTTACAAAGATACTTTCATACTATTCGCTCGTTTTTACTGATTAGAGCTTGTCAGATTAGACCGAAATCTGCATAAGCAAATTTTGAATCTATTGTTTTATGATAACAATATAATATTAAATTTGAAAACTTACAAATTGTTGATCACGTGATATCATTTTTAAATTACCAAAATGAACTTGATCGTAATTATTGTAATCACGAAAAAGAACGATACAATAAGGTGGTTGAATTTCCGTAATAGTTGCAAGATAGAACTATAAAATAAAATTATGATAAACAAAAACAAAAATATTTATAATTTACTTCTCCATCTTCACTCCATCGAGCTAAACACATATCACCTATTTTCCATCGAATTCTTTGATTCTAAATAAAAATACATGTATTCATTTTTTTCTTATAAGAAAAATAAAAATCTTACAGAATTCGAATCTCGATGTTTTTCATTTTGTAAATTTGTATCACTATCATTTGTTGTTGGTGGTGGTGGTGGTGGTGATGTTTGTTTTTGTTCAGTTGAGGAAGATTCCGATTTAATTCCACTATCATTATTCTCATCATTTTGACATCCTGTACTTATTGTAGTTTCATTATCAGGATGTATAATACCATCAGTTTTTGTATCACCATTTAAACTAGGAAGATAAGTTGGAGCTCCATAAGGTGGTGCATAACAAAATGTTATATGATCATTTGGATATGGATGTCCAATAAGTTGTTGTTGATTAGGAAATGTTGAATTTGGAATACCAGCAAGATTATATGTTAAAGGACCCTATGATTAAAATACAGAGAACAAAATCAAGAATAAAAAAATTGATTAATAATATTACTGAATTAGTTGGATAGTACGCCAGATGAGTTGGTGTAGAACCATTTATACCGGCAAGCATATTAGCATTTTGTGCATAAGAATTATGTTGTTGACCAGTAGAAGAATTATTATGAATATATGATGTTTCATTTCCATATGATAAGGAAGACAATGATTGATTGCTTGTTGTATCATTACGATAAATACTATTTATATCATTTCCACATATTGCATCATCATAAAAACGATTTGTATTTCGACGAGTACGTTCTTCTTGTGCACGTTGAAGTCTATTATGAAAAAGAAAGAAATGGATATCACTATGAAGTTTTCTATTATTGAAATAATAACGAATGCGACATAAGAAATAGGTCTCTCAGTATTTTAAGATAATCTGTACAAGTTTCTAACACGACCCACTTCCAAACTCTTCGTTTTTATATTACCGATTTCGCGCCGCTTCTTTGATTGAATATAAAGAAACTTAATAGGCCATTTCGCGGACAATAAAAAGTTGTATCTGACCTACTCTATTCGCATTCATAAGATCTACTACAATCTTCAAAGTTTATAATGAGAATGATTGTTTCCTAGAATCTTTTAAAAAAATATTCAAGTCCATACGTTATAATTTGAGAGCGATCATTTTTTAATATATTCTAAACATCTGTGTTACGCCTAAGTTGATAGAATGTTTGAAATAACTATGACCAAATGTTTTCTCAAGAAATATTCTCTTTAAAATGTCAGAACATTGTAGTTTCTTAATATTATGCTTAATAATAGCACGCATCGGTCGGAACCAGGTAAAAATAATTCTACTTCAGTTTTGAAAAACAGAAATAGTTGCGTGTAAGATCTTATTATATTTTTTATAGTAATTGCTATAATACTCTACGGAAGTAAAACTCATTGAATTCAACATTCTTATGCTATTTCGAAGGAGCATTGCCCTCTTAAAGGTTATTGATCCTTGAGATTCTGATATAGAGTCAGTTGGGTTCAAACTCGTTCTACATACTTTTCTAACAGTAAACTATCGGTAGACAAGTTCTAATACATTTTTATTTCTAACTACAATGTTGACCTAATTCTCTTTTTTTGACCTACATTTTTCTTTCTAACGTCGAGGCTATACACGCACGAAACGACCTTTCTGAATATATACTCGTGGATTTTGTTTTTCTCTGTTAGATATTACTCACCGTGGTGGTAAAGGATTTCGTCGTTCACGATAATTTGCATGTGAAGGATCATCTTCGGGATCTAATTGTTCATCAATTCCATCTTGATGGAAGATAATTTGACCATTGTAATTATTATTATTATTATTCAATGTATGATGAGATTGATAATTTGTATTATTCGTTGAATTCGTATCATTATTATATCGACGTTTATCATTACGTTCTTTGGGTTTTTCATTTTCAGTAACATTTGATATTTTTAATGTAGTCATAAAATCCATTAAAGTATTTTTTGGTGGTGGACGTTTAAGAAAATTATTATCACCATCTTCATTATCATATCGATTATTACCTATTGATGAAATGATAATTATATTCTATAGAGATTCAAAAAAAGAAAAGAATACATACGTCGTCCTTCATATGAAGGTCGATAAGAACCATTTCCGCGATCCTAAAGTAATACAAAGAAATATAACTTCGTTGTTTTATGATTTAATTCAATACGAACTCGAAAGCCTGGTCGAGGTCGAGGAAATTTATTTGAACCATATTGAAAACGTGTATTCTCGTGTGTTAATTGAAGTAAACCATTTTTTATTTGTGTAATATCAGTTAATAATAATTTACTTCCAAGTTTTGTATTGAAACTAAATAAACGAATCATTTAAAACAATAAAAGAAAATATGATGTATCTATTACGTTAAATTAGGAATAGAATCATTTGTAATTGCTTTGACAGTCATAATACCATCGGTGAGTGTTAAAATTAAATAATTATTATCATTTGTCTGTTGATTTTGATCATTGTTTATCTGAATAAATGGCTCAATTGCATCGATTTGCAAAAAGAATGTGCCTTTGATCTAAATTCAAATATATATTCATATGATTAGTTAGTTGTTTATTAATACAATAATTTGTCTGAATATCAAAAGGTAAATATCATCGTCACACCTTTTATGTACAGGTGTAGTCCATTTGTACCCAATGAACCAAAAATGAAATAATTCGGCACGTACTACTATCTATACTAATCTAAAATTTTTGAAACACATTCTCAGATTAACTATGTGTGGGTAGTGTACGAAAGTTTTTCCCGGAGCATTTATGATTTCATATTTACTTCCGGCGGTTTCGAACTGGTCAACCCTCGGACTTCAAATTGAATAATATCAAATTCTATCTACATTGAATTTTTCTGGACGTACTTCTTATTTAGTATTGTAACTCTGTTGAAAAAAATCTGTACTGATGGCCTTGAAAGTAGGGGTGTGGTTAAACCACACCTTTTCATGATGCGTAAGTTTCGAAATTTTTTTCCCTGTAAAATTCAACTGACGTTTTTTCATTTCATAAGGCTTAGTCATTCGCAAGACAAATAACCCAAAGAAAACAATGCTAAATCTTTTTCAAATTTATTTAATATCATTAAAAAATAGAAATTTTAATCTTACTGAAAATTTCGATATTTGACCATTGATTATTCCGAATAAATCTTCAGGTAAAGGTTTACATGAAGCTGTTCGATGAAAATCCACCTTAAATAGAATATAAAATAAAATTTTCTTATCATAATATATATAATTTTACTTCTTGATAATCTTTAATAAATTGAAATGATCTTTCAGGATCATTGGAATTCGTATTATTTACACCGTTATTAACAGGTGTTGTTAATTCTTCTTTGGATGCTATCACAGTTACCATATTAAAATATTCGATGGATAATGGAATTAATTTAAATGGATGGGGAAAAAGAGGAAAGGATAAACGATGAACTTCTTCTCGTCAATATTTTCTTATCAATCTAAAAACAAAACAATTCATCGATCTTTGCCTTTTTTTTGTTTTGTTCTCTATTGTATTGTATGTCCGCGCTTTCTTACTGTTGTTTTTTTCCAATATATCTTCTATATCCATGAAATACCATTTCGTCATTAGTAACACCAATGAGAAATAAAACAAATAAAATGTCGCTTTTGAAAAAAATTCAAAAATTTCTTGATAAATATTCTAATTTTATAAAAAATATGATTTTTAAAATAATTTTTTTAAGTTCATAAAAAAGAGAGACACAATGTTTGATAACACACAAGATGGCTTGTATATTATTTAGTCGTTTATTTATTATTCGAATGCGTCGTTTGGAAGACGCAAATTTTTATTCAAAACAAAAATGATTGAAATGAGAATAACTTTGTATTATTATATTTTTCATATATAAAAATAAAAGGTAAAATTAATCTAGGAAATGTGTTATTGTAATAGTATAAAATTATTTATTTAGTTATGGCCGATCTACAGGCCGAAATTGAATTAACGGTTGAATTAAGAAAGTTTGTTAATATCGATTTATTTGTGCAAGGGTAAAAAATTTCTTAGAAAAAAAACAAAGTTTCTTGAATTATTTTTTTGTTTTAGATATTATCAAATTCGTACAGGAATTAAATTCGCACCACGAATTCAATCAGCAACAAAAATTGAAATTAAATCTGAGCTTTCTTCTGTGATTGGTAAGATGAAAAAATAGAAAAAAACAAACTGTTTTTCTTTTCTCTTGAATTTAGATGATACAAATGATTCTATTTATCCTGCATGTGTATTTAATGATTGGGGTGTAAGCAAAACATTTTTAATCATATTTAAAAATGAAGAAGTACAATTGGATGATCAATTTAATTTTAAACTTTCAGTTATTGTTGACGCGCAAAATGTAAGATAGAAAAATGGGTTTCATTGTTTTTTTTATATAAGTCCCTCTTTTTTTCTCTTATAGATTAACGAATGTTTCAATCGATTGGATATGCAACTTTTGGTGGAACTTTACTTTTTGGAAAAAGATTATTCGTATGTATTGTTTTTTTGGCCTAGAAGGAAATTTTATATAGTAGAGATACATAGGACTGCCTTGCGATGTGGCGCCATTCATTGGGTCGAGAGAAATACCACATGAGTAAATCATCGATTATTGAAAAACAATAATCAATATAAGATAAGGATAGTGTCTGCTACAGCATTCTTTATATACTTAAATAAATACGGAATAGCGACGATGGGCAATGCAGATTTGTGTAAGTTTTAGTCATCTGTCCAACTTTAGATTTATAACTTATCCGACTATGAAAACAGCTTTCGGTTGAAGCCCCAAGGATTTCCTATAAATTCACTAGGTATCTCAAATAGCCCAAAGTTGCCAGAGGTAGTCAAAGAGATTATGTAACTTTTCTCTTCGTTTTCGCATAAGCTTATCGTCTGAACTACATCATAAACGCTTAACGCAGTTGCCCTTACAAGCATGAAAGTTTTTATTAATTTTTAGACCGGAAAAAATGCCAACGATGCAACAGTTATGTAGTCGATGTTATAAACTCCATTTTAATCCTCGATTTGGTATTCATACTCATGTGCCCATACTTTTCGATTATTTCCATTTATCAGCATTAACTACTACTGTTCATGGCTCATTACTTTGTCTCATTCCACCTTATGTTTTTGATCGGTATGAATTATCATTATCTTTTATGTTTCTCTAACAATATATTTTTATTTTAGACCAGCTGTACGGCAAACTTCACTATTTAGTTTTCTTTTTGGCCAAGATCTTTCACAAGTATTTTATTTATTCTTTTTTAATAGATTTTTAATTTTATTATTATTCTATTAGATTACAACCGAACAAATAAATCCTAGTCTTTTACAACGTGCACATAATCTTCATAATAATATTTGTGAAATTCTTCTTTCATCATATGAATCTCTACAAGATTTTTATGAAACTATGCTTGAACATCTTCCTAACAATGATGAAAAACCAACACATAGTAAAATTTTATTATTAAATAGTTTTCATCTATACTTCTTATATTTGTCTTTATAGTTCATCAAAAATGTCAACAAAAATTACGTAGTCTTTGTGAAAAATTAAAAGTAATTTCCTTTGCATAATATATTAAAATTCTTCAATAAAATTCTTTTTTTTTAAGAATATTGATGATATCCATACAATTGATAATCTTGCACATGCACATATTGCACAATGTTCAGCAGAAAATATAATGCTTTGGTGCCAATTTATTCAAACATTTGGTGTACATGAATCAACAGCAATTGTTCTTTCGAAAGAATATCATTTTAAACGCGTGAGTCATTTTGTTTGATTCTTTCGCAATACACATAACATATATTTTTTTGTACTATACAGGTAAAACGCCTATCTGAAGGTTTTTTTCATCGTGAAATATCACGAGCAAATTTATTAACAAATGAATGTGATTCATATAATGATTTACATGATCTTGTTCGAAATTCTCCTTATTATTCACGTTTACCAGCATTAACAATTGAATGTGTAGAACTTGATGGAATACCAGATAATTTACCAATACTTATTGAAGAAGTTTATTCAGCCATGGAACAAAAAATAACACCAATTTTATCGTCAGTAAAACCCAAATCTCATAGTGGAAGTATTAATGATAATCCAATTGTACAAGCTGTTCAGAATTTTAGTAAGAATCTCATGAAAGGTATCTGATCTTGCTCTATGCCCATAGAATAGGGCTTGCATGATTATGATTACTACAATATATAGTTATAACACTAGTATGGTGTTTAGTTAGAAGCTTTAGTTGTGAGTAGTGTTGTGTTACTTTGTTGTAAACTATTTGTATTCTTATACTAGATCTACTTGTAATGTTATATAGTTATGTATCTTTTTAATTTAGGCAAATATCGTCCAAATTTTGGCCTTTGTCTTAGCGGAAGTATGGATGAAACAGTGCTAAGTTCTCTTTCCAAACCTCCTGAAACACCACCATTAAAAGCTCATAAACAACAACTACAACAGTCTCAATCGGTGAAAACATCTACTACAGATTCAAATCCAATTTCAACACCAAAAGTTCGTCAATCAGGAAAAAATCTTCTTTCATTTCGTACTCAAACACCAACAAATGTCAATCCTATTGTAGCATTTTCTCATGATCCATCTATTCAATTAACTTCCTATCGTAAATTTGATCACGATAATACTCCAACATTATCTTCTACAGCTACAGCAACAACAGCAGCACATGAAAATAATTCTAGTCCATCACCAAGCCTTTTTGCTTATCAATCAGATTCAGATATAACCAATTCATCACGTTTACAGAAACATCCTAGTCGTTATTCATTACCTGATGTACCATTCCAACGCAATAATACTAATAATAATACAGTAGTAACAAAACTTGATTCACCAATGCTTCCTCAATTTTTATGTACAACACCCGATAAAACTGATGAAGTTTTTCTAGTAACAAATGATCAAGAAAAAGCTGTTGCTGCATCAACATTTGGCGATTCAAGTATGAAATCAAAAGTTTTACAAGCATCATTTCGTGGTAAAGCTAGTACTATGGATCGTCGAACAACAGCAATAACAACACCATTTCGTTCTCAATCAACTTCATCATCAACAACAACAAATAATCATAATAATAAAAAACATATATATACTCAACCAAAATATTTTACAACAAGAACAAATGAGAATTCAACAAATGGACCTGCAAATTATTCACTTGATTCAGTTCTTAATTTAACTTTACAATTAGAACAAACAGCAACAGCTGATTATCATCGGCGACATACAATATCAACAAATGATATTGATCCATTATTATTAAATGGTTTAACTGATGATGAAAATACATTAAATTTAATGGAAAAAACAAATGGACATCATTTACCTATGATTATTGATGATGATCAATCAACAAAATCGGAAGAAAATGATCGAATACAAACAAATTCATTAGCTAATAATCAAACAATTGAATATGTTGGTTATAAAGAAAAAATGAAACAAATTCTATCAACAAAATATTCATCAAATTTAATGTTTTATTCAGATTTTTCATCACTTGTATCAACAATACCATATTTTTATCAAGAAACTATACCATTTGATTCGAATGGTATACATCTTATTATATGTGTACATGGTTTAGATGGTAATTCAGGTGATTTACGATTAGTTAAAACATATCTTGAATTATGTTTACCAACATGTCGATTGGATTTTCTTATGTCATCTTCAAATCATTCAACAACATTTGATGATATTGATATTATGGTTAAACAATTAGTTGATGAAATTGATACACATATTGAACGTTTTGGACTTAAACCACAACGAATAAGTTTTGTTGGACATTCATTAGGAAATCTTGTTGTACGTGCAACAGTTGCTCATTCACGTTTTGAACGATATAGAACATTACTTTATACATATCTTTCATTATCTGGACCACATTTAGGAACATTATTTAATTCAAGTGGTTTAGTTAATATGGGAATGTGGTTAATGCAAAAATGGAAAAAATCATGTAGTTTATCTCAAATGTCATTTAAAGATCACGTTGATCCAAAACAAACCTATATATATAAACTTAGTAAAAAACCTTGTAAGTTTAAAATACAAAAAGCTTCATTTACTTTATTCAATCTACCTTTATTATTTTAGGTTTAGAATATTTTAAAAATATTTTATTAATTGCTTCACCACAAGATCGTTATGTTCCATTTCATTCGGCTCGAATTGAAATTTGCAAAGCAGCATTGAAAGATACAGTTTATGGTTCGTTATTTATTTAACAAAAAAAGAAAGATTTCTAGGAAAATCAGTAGCATGAGAAGAAAAGTATTTACAAAACATAGGCTATGTTAGATAGAAGCATCCATCATGATTATGAATGAAAAAGAGAGATGAGTTAATACTCGCTTTGTTTGATATTTTTTCTCTAATCCTGCTTTAATTAATAAGACTTACAATGTATGTCATTAAAATTTTCAACATAATATTTTTGTCAATTTTTTCAGGTTCGGTTTATGTTGAAATGATAAATAATTTGCTTGAACCAATACTTCGTAATCCATCAATAACATTTGTTCGCTATAATGCTTTTCATAATATTCCATCAGGCACTAACAATTTTATTGGTCGTGCAGCTCATATAGCAATATTAGATTCAGAATTATTTGTTGAAAAACTTATCTTAGTTAGTGCAGCTAAATATTTTAAATAATATTTATAAAAAAAAAGAGATATGACTAATACATTCTTACTATTTCCCTATTTAACCGGTTTAATGTCAATCATTTGTACTGCAATGGCTTTTTTTCTTCTTGTGTGTTTGTTAGTGCTCTTCCAAATTCATAATTATCAACAATATGTTTTTTTTTCTTTTTTGTTTTTTTTCTTTCTTTCTTCTTTTCTTGTCTTCGATCAGATATTTAATGTACACATACGAACAAACTTACAATGACAAAAAAAAACAAATAATGTTCATGCAACATTTGTACATATATATACATATATATATATATTAATATAAACTAAGTAGTCAGTAAACTTTATGTATTTTTCAGATATTTAACGTATATTAAAAATACAAAATGCCTTTAGCTAAAGATCTTCTCCATCCATCTATTGATGAAGAACGTCGCAAACACAAAAAGAAACGACTTGTGCAAAGTCCAAATTCATATTTTATGGATGTTAAATGCCCAGGTTGTTACAAAATTACAACAGGTAAAATAAAAATCTTTTTTTTTTATTAAAAAACGTTTCTTTTGTTCCGTATCTTTTTAGTTTTCAGCCATGCACAAACAGTTGTTTTATGCGTTGGTTGTAACTACGTTCTCTGTTCACCATCAGGTGGCAAAGCACGTCTTACTGAAGGTTGTTCATTCCGTAAGAAACGTGATACACCATTAGCACGCAAAGATGATACTGAACGAAATTAAATGATTTTGTTTTTTTTTAATCAAGCAAACACAAGGCACAACAGCAACTAAATCGTTTTGAGATTTTGTTTTCTTTTCATCTTTTATTGTGTGCATTTGAAAGAGAAAAAACAAGAAAATAAATAAAAATAAAACATCATTGAAAAAACTAAATAACAAAGAATTTTAATTATCTTCAAAATTTACATATGAAAAAGAATTTGATTGCGTATTAATTGAAATTATCAACTAAGTAATAATCGTATTAAAAGAAAGAAATTTCTCTATGATCCTTATAATTAAAATACTGTTTTTCATTGAAGGATAGCGCTTGAAATTCTTTACATAGCTGATGTACCTTTTGTTATAGAGTGAATTCTTTGTAAATTATGAACTCTTCATACTGCATTCTTCAATATATTTTGTGTTTTTAACAAGGTAAAGTACAGCCATTGGTTACATCTTTTTTTAATTACATTTAAAATAATATAGGGATAATATAGGAGAAATCTTAAAAGTACGGATAAAATGTCTCTTTAAAAAAATGGAAGAGAATTATCAAGATAATTTTAAAAGAAAAGGATTTACAGGTAAAATATTTGTACTTATTAACAACGATATACACAGCTCACTAATATCGATTTTTGTTAAACAGGTGTTTGAGAAGAACGCTTATAACTTTCGAACGCAAAATGAGAGAGACTTGCGGTTTTCACTATTGGATATAGGACATGACGGTACATGAGACTATGTAAAAATAAGTCTGTTATACTAGACACATGCTTATAGCGTTATGATGTCAGTGTCCAGATAGGCTTCAACCTAATTTTAATACCCTAATAATTAGACTTCGTCCATGATTATTTTCGATTTTCCTAAAACTCATTTTCTAGACCCCTTGGGTACTTCTCAGGTATCGAAAAAACCCTTCTATTGCTGATCCTCCATGATTACTTCTAGATCGATATCATTCGTTTTACTGATTACTGGGGATGTGCATTGTCAGTGAAAATACTGAAAAACGGACACTTAAAATATCAGTTCGGTGCCCACTGTGCCACTGAAAATATCGGGGTCAGTGTTCACCGAACACCGAAAATAAGTGTCGGTGTTCACCAAACACTGGATATCAGCGTCAATAACACTGTTGACTAAAATATTTTTGCGCTAAACCTTAGTATTTACAACAGTATCTTTGTGTTCACCGAAAAACTGGCACGGTGGTCACTGAAACTGATACCTTCGGCGTTCTGTGAACACCGACACCAATATTTTCAGTGGCACGGTGAACATCGTTGTCAGTGAAATTCAGTGCTCATTAAACCGACACTGCACATCCCTACTGATTACCAATATCACCTCTTTTTAGTAACTAATCTGTAACGACCACTATTCGTTGCTATATTCGTATTAATTCAATTTTGGAATACATATGGATATATTTTATTCATATATTAGATAATTTTGATATAAATCTAATACCGTCAATAAATTCATCTGTGTTTTAATAATCGTTAATTCATTCTATTAAAAGTACTGATAGTTAGATGTCAGAAAAAAATTCTTTCGATGTACACATTTAAGAATAACATCATTGAAAACAATAATTATTATGCTCTTAATCTTAACTGTCAAATAAAGTTTCTTACGTAAATATTTTTCAATCGACTTATTTCATTGAAGTGTTTATATAGTCGGTGATGTATCAATCAATATAGGTTCGATTTAATATAAAGTTTTCAAGTTTATTTATTTATCGCACTTTTATTAAATAACCTTGCATAGCAAAGATCTTCATATTATTATCGAATTATGACCATGAGTCGAACATACTTGAAAGTCTTATTATTCAAAAGTCTCATTAGATGTATAATCAAAAAGCATTGAACAATGAGACTACTACAGTATTTTCTCATTTTATACTCTTTAATTGTATTTTTCAGGTAGTTTTAACTTATCTGAATGATATTAGAAGTAACAAAATATTGATAATCATTCATATCGATATCTATTCAATTGTGTTGTAGTATATCTTAATATATACATAATTATACTGTAATAAAAATAATGTAGATGTCAGTAAATGTCATAAAATTTATTTCTTTTCTAATTCGCAGCAAAATAGTATTGGTTGCATATATTTATACCTAGTTGACAAAAAGACTCTTCTTTTCGGCTTCCTTATTAAAAAAAATTGTACAAATACAAAAAAAAAGAAAGTTTTTATTTACAAAATCCCTTTGTTAGTTTCCTATGACATATTTATTTAAATTCAAAATTTTTCAAACATTTATGTTAAAATCATAAGTTTTAGTATTAAAAAAAATGAATTTGTAAAATTTAATTAGTATTTTGTCAGCAATTATTGATCACTATGTACAGTGGAATACCTCGAACTGTCGCTGATCTTTGGTATGAATTTTTTCATTCTATTATTTTTTATTATTTTCTATGTTATATAGTGAAAACGATGATCTTGCTACAATGATCATTGTTGATAGTATGTTTGGATTTACAACGCATAAAATGAATGTACGTTTTCGTCCAAATCGTCGTCTATCACCACAATGGAAATTAGTCGTTGAACAATTTCAACAACATCTTGATTATGAACGATGTTTTACTGAATTAACTTCTATTGGAAATTGGTATGATCATTTACTTGCACGAAAAAGTCCAACACAATTAACTGTATTTAAAGAACATGTAAGAGAAAAAGAAAAAGAAAAAATCTCTCTAATAAATAATTTAGATGTTTCGTTTTCTTCATTTATTCAATAAAAATTCCGGTGTTACACTTCAACCATGTTATCGATATTCAACAGAAAAATGTGGAGGAAAAGTAGTTGCTACAAAAGAATGGTAAAATAAATTCTTTACCATTAAAATAGATTTATATATATATATATGTGCATCCTAGGGCGGTTAATGATAAAATTGAAATGTTAATTGGATGTATTGCTGAATTAAGTCCTGAAGAAGAACAAGCTTTACTCAAACCAGGTATTAATGATTTTTCAGTGATGTATTCTTGTCGGAAAAAATGTTCACAATTATGGCTTGGACCCGCCGGTAATTAAAAACAAAGAATTTACTTCATATTTTATTGTGTTATTTTCTATTTAGCTTATATAAATCATGATTGTCGAGCAAATTGCAAAGTAAATTTATTATTTGATTAGATTCGATGAATGTTTTGTGTTTTCTAGTTTGTAGCGACAGGTTTAAGTTCAGCTTATATTCATGTACTTCGTCCAATTGATGTTGGTAATGAAATAACTTGTTGTTATGGATCGGATTTTTTTTGGTGATAATAATTCACTTTGTGAATGTCGAAGCTGTGAAATGTAAATTAATTTCATATTTTCTAATTGTTTAGATTTATGTAAAAATAAATTTCAGGTTTGGTAAAGGAACATTTGCAGAAACAAATCCGTCTTTAACAAATCCAGATCTTAGTACTATTCAAACAGTTTCACCATCTACACAGGATCCGCAATCAACAACAACAACAATAACAGATACACATCCAGTTGTTTCTACACGTTTACGTCAAACTGATAAACGTCTACTGCGTAAGATACATCCAACAAATGTTGTCAGTTCAACGCAAGAGAAAAGTATAGAATTTAATCAATAATAATATAAATAGTATAATTAAATTTTTAGAAAAATCTACAGATGGAACGAATACATCCACTACTAAACCAACAACGGTAGTTTATCGAAATAAAAATGGTCAATTTGCATCTCCACCTGATGGATCGAAATCAACAGGAACAGTAAATAACTTGTTTTTTTTTGATAGACTATTGAAATCTAATATACTTTCCTGTTTAATAATTTAGTCATCTAGAAAAAGGAAAACAAAACAAAAGAGTAGATCATCATCATCACAATCATTATCACCTTCATATCCTTTGCCAAATTCAAATAAAGTAATATCATCACATCGACGTCCAAGTAGTTCACATTCATCAGTATCAAAATCACCGGTGACCAATACTCGAAATCAACCATCAGCAACAGATTCAGCAATTGGTTCAGATGGTACTACTAGTTCTAATTCACTTTCAGTAACAGTAACAAATAAATCAACTACTGGAACGAATTCAAATGTATTTAATAACTGTTGATTTTTAAATAAATTTATAAAACAAAATTTGCTCTTGATTTCTTTAGTTATCTAATATAAGTACACGACCATCACGTCGTCCTTCATCAGCATTATCAAGTTCATCATCATCAGCATCATCATTTTCATCATCATCACGAATATTTTTTAAAAATCGTGAACGAACATCATCTCAATATTCATCATCATCAACATCATTATCAACTAATCCAATTTCAAATAATTCAAATTTTAAAAGTTGGCGTCCAACAATTCGTTCGACGCATCATTCAAGTACTTCTTCTCTTAGTTCACTATCATCAACAACAACTGATAGTGAACGTAATAATAATAATAACAATAACAATAATGAATTATCTTCGCGACGAGTTGTTCCAAAATTAACAATTCGCGTAAGACCTGATCCATTTTCATTGGATGATGTAGAAAATATGAAATCATCAAAATCATCTTTGGTTACAGTTAAACTCGATAATAAAAAAACGACCATTGATAGATACATCATCAATAAGTTCAAAGAAACGTCGAAAACCATAGAAGTATATATATATGGTACGACTCGGATTTTTTTGTTTATGTGCGTGTGTGTATATATATATCGATTTACTGTATTCATTGTATTTCGTGCTGTCTGTATAACAACATTTGATTTCTATTGTGTTTATCATTTAATAAAAACAAAAAGAAATCTCATACGAAACATTCATATTGAATTAAATGAAAATTCATTTTTCTTTAATTTTATATTATGTATGTGTCATTAAGTTAAGTTCACTCAGTCTTTTTAATAACGCTATGGTTTGGTAAGCGGAAGTAGAAAATTATCCACGTCAGAAACTTAATTGTAAAGAAGAAAAGTAATCTGCATAAAACATTTTTAATATATATGTTACCGTCGATAGAGGGAGCTACTATTCAATCGATTTATATTTTTAATAATTTCATTTTTTTATGTAATTATCTAAGAAAAATCTTTTAAGAGATTTATTAAATTTTGCATCGATAAAGTATAAATTCCTACTGATTGGATATTTTGTTCTTCCTTGTTAATTCAACTTTTCACATCTATCTTCTAGAACACATATTCACTGGTTAGACAACTAATATAATCGAAATTCTATTTATTCGATGATGAGTAATCTTTTTGACGTCATTGCATACCATCAATTAACAAGAGACACAATAGGATGACAATCATCATGACGTCATAAATCAATATATAATAAGATCTTAAATAGAGTTCACGTTTGTTAGAATCAATGTAGATTTTATCTATTTTTATTTCACATATCGGTGTGATATTTGATATTTACTTATGAGTAGTAGAATATATGTTTTATCAAAATAAGAGAGGAGAAACGTCATATTTATTTTGTATTTTGTTAAGAACACGCAAATAGGTAAATGTTATATAGTCCGATTCTCATATACGATAGTTAAAAATAACTTTTTCAAAATTTCGTTGATTCATATAGAAATATTCACAAATAGAATCCTTAGAAATGCAATAGACAAATAAATAGTAACATTACTTTTATTGTTTCATTTCAGATTGACTAAACTCTTTTCTTTATTTCTCAAACTAAATTAACATGGGTCAAGGTGAAGTATCCGATGCTTTTTTACAACAAGTATTCAAAAAGTAAGAATTCTTCATTCAATAAACCTTCAAATAATTTATCGTATATATTTATTAGGGTAGATGCTGATGGATCAGGTTCAATAACATCCAATGAATTACAATCAGCTCTTTCAAATGGTACCTGGAGTCCATTTAATCCTGTATGTTTTAATAATAAGAATTAAATACTCATAAAAATTCTATTTGTATTATCTAGGAAACTGTTCGAATGATGATAGGTAGGTTCTAAAAATCAATGAAGTTTAATAACTCCGAATAATTAATTTGGTTAAGAGAAAAATGTAGTAGAGAGATAAAATGTTTTCAGGAATGTTTGACAAAGATGGATCATCAACGATTGATTTTAATGAATTTAAATCTTTATGGCAATTTATTACACAATGGGAAAAGGTATTTCGTGGTTTTGATGAAGATAAAAGTGGTTCGATTGATAAAGATGAATTTCGAAAAGCATTAGCTTCATTTGGTAATACACGTTGAAAAAAAATACGCATTAAACGAAAAGAATAATTATATATTGATCGACAATCGAAAATGTTTTTTTCTTCTATCTACAAATGAGGGATATAGATTGTCTTATATATTTAATTGAATAGGTATGTTTGATCAAGATGGATCATCAACTATTGATTATCAAGAATTTCGCGCACTTTGGCGATATGTTACTGAATGGGAAAAATGTTTCAGGTTTGTTTTTTTTCTTCTTCTGAATAAAAAATACTGAAAATTGGTTTTTATTATAGAAAATACGATTTGGATGGTAGTGGTACAATTGATAAACACGAGCTTAAAACAGCATTAAGCTCGTTTGGTATGTTTTATATATATATACGTAGTTATATAGTGTGTCATTTTACAAACTATATTTATCCATTATAAATAATTCGCTTGCATGTAGATTATATATCTAATTGCATAATAGGATTAGCTCTTGCTTTTCGCACTGATTCCTTTTTTTATATTATACGATTGTCGATCAGTATTAAATAATGCAATATATATTTATTCTTTTCGTTTTTTGTGTATATTTTCGAAAAAAAATATGTCTAATTTTAATTTGTCTTTTAGGTTATCGTCTTTCGGATCGTTTCTATGATTTATTAATTCGAAAATTTGATCGAACTGGTCGTGGTACAGTTGCATTTGATGATTTTATTCAAGCTTGTGTATCTATTCAAACATTAACAAATGCTTTTCGTCAATATGATCGTTTACAAAATGGACAAATAACAATAAATTATGAAGAATTTTTATCGCTTGTCTTCTCACTTAAAATGTAAATAACATTTATCGAGTAATAAAAAATAACTTGTTTCGTTTATTATCATTCCTAAAGTCTTATTTTCTACTTTCATGTTAAAACAAAAATTTGTTATTCTTGTTTTTGTACCCATTGATATCTTCACTGATTTTTCTTTTCTTTCGTTTGCTTTTTTTCTTACTTAGGCAACTCAATCCAAATTAATGATGCATACATATGCAAGACTATCACTATCATTCTTTTTTTGTATTGTGATTCTTGAATCTCAATTGATTCGTATTCCTTCTTTCTTTTTTCCATTTATTATTGTTTAAACTAGCCGAACAACTTTTTAAATTTATTGATTCTTTGAACAACAGCTTATATATATACATATACATATTCACTCATTTTTTTGTCACTGGAATGAAATAAACTTTTTTCTCTTAGATATGAAATTTTCTTGTATTTTGATTTAATGGGTATGAGATGATATTTAATGATGTATGTCAGGAAATAGATAATATATTAATAATCGAAAATAAAAGTAATAAAAAGAGGGAAAGTAATCATTGTAAACCTTTCTTTTTGACAAATCTTATTTATGACAATATCGAATAAAAGTCACTAAATAATATTTTGTTTTATCTATTTTTTCTTCTAGATAATCTTTTGAGTACGAACGATTGTTTTATAGACGTACGATTCTAGATTAACTATTTATCGAAATGATTATATGATAGTTATATAGTAATAAAGAGTAATCTATACAAGTATATAAACCCAATCAATGATTCAAACTTAGACACATAGTTGAGTATGATAGATAAATGAAACATAGATAAAGAGAAAACAATTACTGAAAATATATTCGATAAAGTTAAAATACGTAAAATATTACTCCCACATTTTTTGTCTTGATAAGAAGCATAATTAAGAGTAATAATAATGATAACATATACTCATTCAGTTTCTAAAAGAACTATTTCTTCCTATATCACGTGCAATATGATATATGACATACCATACATCTCTTGTCGACCTACTGATACACGTTGCTAGTTTAACTGATTTACTAAATACAATTCAGGTTTTCTAATCAATTCAAAATAATAGCTCGAATATATAATATCATTGAAATTTCTCTGAAT
The DNA here is from genome assembly GCA_905250115.1 of Adineta steineri. Lineage (NCBI taxonomy): Eukaryota > Metazoa > Rotifera > Eurotatoria > Adinetida > Adinetidae > Adineta > Adineta steineri. The sequence continues at coordinate 24,667 of CAJNOI010000720.1, forward strand.
TCAAGATAATATTAGATTCAAATAGTTATGAACAGTATAGAGATCATTAAGGTATAAAGAAGAAAAATAATTATAAATAGTATCATTTAAGCTATTCGTTTTAATATATATTCTGAATGGAAGTACTGAAAGTGATAGAGAGCATATCAAGGTCATTAAGACATATGTCAAAGGTAGAAGAATTAGGAAAGGTTTCAGTCGAATACGAACAAAACTCCCATAACGTACGATACGTCTTACGAAGTCATATTAATGTCAAATGATAACATTTTGATATAAGCAAAGCAAGCATATTTATATGTTTTCTTGAATCTTGATAACTACCAAAAGACATTGCATTCTGTGTATTGTTGATACTTCATTGTATTCCATATATTTGACAAGGATAATTTTATTCATGTAGTTTCAGATAAATTCTTTATAATGGGTAAGAAACGTAAGATATCGTCAAGTGATCATGAAGAAGTTGAAGAAGACGAAAAAGAAGTCGAAGAAGAAGACGATGAAGAAGAAGAAGACGATGAAGAAGAAGAAGAAGAGCAACCCGAATTACATGATAAAGTTCTCAGTAAATCCGATGCTAAAAAGAAAATAGTACCTGGTGTTTTATATCTCAGTCGTATTCCTAATAAAATGAATGTAACAATTATTCGACAATATTTTGATCAATATGGTCAAACTGGACGAATCTTTTTACAACTATCAAGTAAACTATATCATTTCGTTTACTTCTCTTATCAATACATTAATTTATATTTATTTAAGAGGATGAAGGTAAAACTAAACGAGAACGTGGTGCAAAATATAGTGAAGGTTGGATAGAATTTAAATCTAAACGTGATGCAAAACTTATTGCTAAACAATTAAATAATCAACAAGTTGGTGGTCGAAGACGAACACCATGGTATGATGAAATTTGGAATATTAAGTAAGAAAATTATTTTTGTTTAATTTTTTTTTATCTTTAAAATTTTAATATATTGAAATAGATATCTATCAAAATTTCGTTGGACACATCTTCATGAACGATTTCAATATGAAAATGAAGTACGAAAAAAAACGTTTACGACAAGAAGTTCTTCAAGCTAAACGTGAAGCAAATTTGTATATTGAAAATGTTGAAAAAGGACGTAAATTACGTAAACTTGAGAAAAAAATGGAAAAAAGACCAGAAGATTTAAATATTCGTGAATGGAATTATGATCAACAAGATCCACATGAAGCTGCTACAAGACGTAAATCTAAAAAGAAAGAACAACAATCAACAGGTCTTACTGAAAGTTTATTAAGACAAATTTTTCCATCTTAAAATAAAATATTCGTAGGATAAAATCTTCCTATTGTGTATAAGATATATCATTTGATTATTTTCTAATAAACCCTATAAGTAAATAATACTAATAGGATGAAAAGCACAGCATGACGATTAACATACTAGACACCTTATGGCCACGAGCAGTACACACACACGCACACACACACATCAATCGATCAAACATTAGACAGAAAAATCGCTTTTGGGCTAAGTGAAAAACAAAAACCATATTGAATATACATTTATTAAAATTGAAGATTCTTTCGAAAGCAAAATAACAACAATCCCTGTAGAGAAGTGTGAACAGTACACATCTTTATCATTATTTGAAAAAAATCATGATCAACAAGCATTTGTAATATCTTAAAAAAACAAAACAAGGAAAAAGAAGATGAGATTTCTTTTTTTAGCTGTTGTTTCCTTGATTTTCTATATTATTCAATTGATGACTAGCTTTAGGCATTGAGATACGGTGTATGCTTGCACTTATCTTTTCTAGCGCGAATGTTTATTCAAATTAGTCTAGCCAATTTTCCTGTTCATCGAATGAGTGCATTTCGTTCTTTTTCTATGGTAATGGAACAAGTTAAACAAACATTCTCTCTCTCTCTTTCTCTCTGCTTCCTGACAACTCCTCCTCCTTCTTCTTCTTTAACCAATTCAAGCAAGTAGGCAAAAAAAAGAACGAATGAGAATTTATGTTGTTCTTTTTTGAGATTTCATCATTGTGAGAAGTGTGGAGCTTTTGTTCATTCAATTTCAAGTTCTTCGCAAACAATTCAAAAAAAAAAGAAACGACAAGAGAATCGTTACTGTTGAGAATAGTGCATTACACTCAAGTCTATAGAATCACAGAAAAAAAAAAGAATGTCTGTGCAATACCCGAGGGTCAATCAACTGTTGCCTTGAATCAACAACCATTAGTCTTTAACCTATAAAAATTGATGTGAGGAACAGTTGGATGAAAACATAATAATTATGTCTCATCAATCAAACATTTGTGTTCAGTTCTCATCCATTCAAAAAATAACTTCATTATAATATTAACTAACAATAATAAAAAAACCTAGTTTGATTGTCTTCATTTAATATTCATTCCTTCTCTTGCTTACATAAGAAATTAAATTGAAAATTAGAATGATTGAACAAACATTTCTCAACTGTTACTTATGTTATTATTTCATTTGCGCAAAGTTAATCGAAAAGTCAAGTGTATTAAGATTTTCCACAAACGGCTGCATATTTTCACATAGATCACCAAATAGACGTAATGCCCGGATGTATGTCTATTCCAAATTGAGTTGAGATAGATATCTATCAATCAATCAATTGACTTATTTTTCTCTAGGCATCATTAGTTCGTTCGTTTTTTTTTTTGTTTTACATAAGATCTTATTTAAAAATGAAAATTTCAATTTTATACACATCTGTGATTTTCATGAGAGGAAATTTCCGTTTCGTACTTATGTTTATATAGACTTACAGTTAGTAAAAATATGTGCCAAATTAATTGTTTTCTTAACATTAATCACCATATGTGTGTGAATATTGTCGGTTCAATCAAATGAGAGATGATCAATACTGATGTTTAACCTGATGATGAATGAATTCAATTTTTTATTTGAAAAGTATTTTTTTGACTGATGATTATAAAAAAACGTATATATTTCTATATAAAAACAAAAAAAAACATTTCGCATTCTCTTTTACATGTTTAAGAGAAAAAAAAACAAAGAAGAGAGGCTAGGATAACAAAGTTTGGTATGAGATCTCCTCGATGAATGTGTGTTTATGTTACAAATCTGTATAAATATACGCTTTGATCAAAAAAATCTAACCCATTAGGAAAAAAGAACGATCGTGAGAGATGCACAATAGAGAAAGTGTTAGATGAAGATGGATACTACTAGCATTTTCTCTTATTACTATGATATATAACCAAAGATGCAAGTTATATCTGAAATTACAAGTGAATCAAATTTATTGTATGATTGTTCGTTTATCTTTGGCATTGAAGAAGCGCGGCTCGTGTCACTTCATTTATTTCATCCTATATTTCCATGCCTTACGGCTAATAAATGAAACCTTTTATATAAATCACCATAGACTAAAAAATAGATGAACACCTTGTGATGACGATGATGCCAATGTGTTTATACAAATATTATTTCAACTATGTTACTGATCTTAAATGACCGCGTGACGAACGTAGTTCAACACTAATTATATCCGATAGGCAAAATCAAAGTTTTCATTGTGCGGCGCCGGAAGAATGGATTATCTACATGTGTCAAAAGATCAATTTTTTATTTTACAGATGACAATAACTGGTAAATTTTTCTTTCTTTTTTCATTTATCTATCACACAGCAGGAATAATATGTCTTTCGTTTTTTTTCTGATTGATACATCATTTTACACTCATATGTTGAATATAGATTGAAAACAGATTTAAATAAAACATTTTCCTAGCAGATGTATATTTCAATTTAAATTGATTTATTAATAAGTTATGACGTTCTTTTTTTTT
>CAJNOI010000721.1:0-28489 GCA_905250115.1 Adineta steineri
AAAGAACGAAGAAAAAAAGAAATTAATGCAACGGAGTTTTTTTCTTCTTCTTTTTAAACGTTCTCTCATTTTGCAATAAATCAAGACACAGTTAATATTGAAAGACAAACAAATACAATACTTGAATTTTTAGACAGTTAATAAAACATATGCATACACTTACTGATTTCGATTATAAATAACATTTGAAGAACTATATAATCTAGCGAAGATATTTATTTTAAATTAAACTCAATTTTTTTGTTTTTCTTCTTATTTTAAACAATATATATAGAAGAAAAATAATTGTTGAAAACATTTCTAGGCTTGTATTTGAACATCATTATCATTCATATTTTTAAAATCATATGACAATCAAATGAAGATAGTAGCGCTATTTCTGTATAAAAGTATAGCTGCATAAACGAATATGACTGTATATGTATTATTTCATTCTTTTCTTCGTGAATCGCATATATATATAAATTGGAGAAAATTTATTTCGTTTTCTCATTCTAACAAATATGGTTCGACCAGTAATAACAACATATGAAGATGATTCTTTCTCAAGTGATAAATCAAATACATCATGGTCAACTGAATCTGGTGAATTTACTGTTACATCTAATATAGATCCATCATTACATACAATAAATGAATTATCTACGAATCGAAATCCTTATGTTGAACAATATTTAAATATTTACTATAAAAAACATTTGGATCAATCAGTATGTTAATTTTTAATAGGATGATTTATTTTCGAAATTTTTGAATTTTTAGATGTTATTAACGACTAGTCAATTAGTTGAAAATACACTTGCACTTTATGATAATATGGATGATGAAGCAGCAAATTCTTATATACTTTCATTTATTCTATTACGTGTTGGTTGTATATCTAAAACATATGATTTCGAACAATTTATTGATATGAATCGAGAAGAAAAAGATAAAATTATTAAAGATGTAAGATACATATGTAATCGAAAAAGATCTGAATTTTACATTTTTGTTTAGAATTGGTCCGGTAGAAAAATTTTAATGAATATATCATCAAAAAATGAAGATATTGAAAAAAATTATAAACGTTTCGAAGCATTTTTTTCAACACTTGCTTGTCTACGTTTCGATGATATTTTACGATTAAATAATGAAACGAATTTAAAAAAAATTCTTGATTTATTAATCGATGATATTCAATCACCGATTGTTGAATATCGTTTTACAATATTACTTGCTCGTAAAATAATATTAAATAGTTTTGTTTGAAATAATTTGTTAATTATTTTAGTTGAAGCTATTCTTCGTGGATTAATTACGACAGTTGCTCATGGAAGAAGAAATAAACCAGGAAAAATTTCACCTTTTATTGGACATAAAGTAAGAATAGTCACAAAATTATTTATTCTAATCTTTTTTTTTAGGATGCTACAAAAATATTTGAATTTGTATCAATAATTGTTGCTAAAGCAATGATTCCTCGTTTATCGTATGCTATTTTCGTTGTTTTTAACATAGTTTTCATTTGATTATTTTATATTTAAGTGATTCGGAATCACAAATTAGTCATGTAACATTTCAAGCATTGATTGAATTATGTGAAATTTGGCCGAATTCTTGGATATCTAAAGAAGTTTTTGATGAATGTATCTATTCAATTGTTTCACAAGAAGATAAATCGGATTTTCATAGTTCTATTCGGCTTATTCGAACATTATTAACACATAATGAATTTGATAAAGAACCGATTCGTCCATATATTCAACATTTATTAATAAAAATTTCATCTGATGAATTCGAACTTTTATCTGTATCGAATACAATTTCGATTTATAAATTACTCAATGATATCTTAACGTAAATATTTAATTCATAAATAAATAAAATTTTCATTTTTTCTAAATTAAAATATAGAATTTATCCCGAAATATTGTCAACAAAAATGATTTATCATTGGTCAAGTGGAATATTTCAAGATAATAATCGAACACAAAAATTATCATTAAATTTTCTTTTAAGATTTATTCAAATGAATGAAGATCAATTTCAATCAATGACTATATGGCCTTATATTATTCATGTTTACATGACTATATTTCAGGTTAAAATATTCACTTGTTCGCCGAAGGTTCGATATCTTCGTCAAATAGCGAAAGTTAAGGCACGAGGTGGCATAAGTCCAGTAGACTTTCACCAACTGTGATAACACAAGATTAGTGAAAAATGCATATGACAAATTAATCTGATATTATCAGAATAAGCATATTATAGTTTAAACCCCTTAATATAGTTACCAGGAGCTATTTTTATACATATATTATCATAGAATGACATTGGCGAAATTCGAGAAGTCTGAATAAAAAATAAAAGAAAGAGTCTATTATCTTTAAGACGATTAGAAGTCACATCCGACAATTTTTCTATTCAAACTCTACAAAGACTTTATACGTAAAGATACTTTGTGTACATAAAAAATTTTCTTTCACTATCATTCTCAATTATCGTCGTAATATTTCTAATCGAAAATTTATTTTAGTTAAATGTAAGTGAAGAAACTACAGCATGTTTAATCCATTCAATTGAAAGTAATCTCAAAATTTCTACAATTCTTTCCAATATATCTGGTATTGAATATTATATCGAAACAAAAATATTTGATAGTAAATATAACATAATAGTTCATTTTATTATTACTCTAATGTTTTGTATTAGATTCTCAAACATCATCAATTCTTGTAATTCTTCAATTACTTCGTTCAATTTTTATTCTTCATATCAATCGACAACGAACAACAATGTCAATTAATGATGAAGATGAAGATGATAATGATGAGGAGGAAATTATTTGTCGAAATATTAGTCGACTTACATTTAAATTTATCACACGTATTATTCAACAAGTATAAAAAATTTAACTAAAATTATAATATTCATTTTATCTATATATTTTTCTAGGATAATATCAATAAATTAATATTAGTTGAATGTTTAACTGCTTTACAAACAACACTTTGTTTATTACCAGTCGAACACATTCGAGATAATTCATTATCATTAAATGATTTAATGAATGAAATGAAAATGATGATTACTACAAATCAACTAGCCGATACATCTATTCATACAAATATGGAAGAATAAAAAGAAAGAATATATTTATTGTATATAGAACCTATAACCTTGTTTTTATTTAATGAAATGAAATTTAAATTAAAATAAAAGTACGATTTTATGAACAAGAAAACTATTTATCACTTAGAAATACGATTTGTATTTAATTCTATATGAACCTTATTTGATTATATCTTCATTTTTTATTAATGCAAATTTAATGGAAACTGATTTTTTCTAATCAATAATACTATATTTGTAAGTAACTCGTATAGAAATAATAAACACATATAAAAAAACGTTTTTGTCAATAATAATTGTATAATTTTAAATAAATTTGCCGATTATGCCAATGATTAAAACTATAGATAAAGAATTTATGGATAGAATTTGATTACTACCATTGCATAAATCAGTCTGACAGCAATGTACACCATTACCAACTGCAGTAAATGGTTGACAATTATCTGTTATATTTCGATTAACAATAGCTGCTCCTTTGGTTTTCTATTAAATAAAAAGATTAGAATAATAATATGAATTTTAAAAACTTACTAACCATGCAATAGAATTGCGATCCATTCATTGTTGAATTTATTTGTGCAATACCTGTTGACTTGAATGGATCATTACAACCGTTACATGAGTAACATATAAGATTAATTACATATCCACATGAAACTAGATAATTAAAATTATAATTTAAAATATTCTTTTTTTTTTAAATTATCCTTAAACTTACGAAGTAAAATCAATACAGTGAAAAGAATAGATTGATAACAAGACATATTTATTATGTAATGAAGGTTCGAGAAGTATTGCACATTGTTTAAATGAAAGGTGTTCACAATATGTGATTATTCAAGCAAATCGCTAGAAAAGAAAAAAATCATATATCAATGCATCAATAATTACTGTACTTAAAATAAATACCTATTTCTATACATTCTTTTCTTTCTGTGCGCGCTTTGTCACATGTTTACTAAAAATAAGCAATATTACGCTTTTTTTATACAAAAAAACAACCAAGGTTTTTCGATATAAATTTTAAATAAAATTAAAAATATCCCAATATTTGTCATGTTTATTTGATAATTTTGTAATTCATTTACTCTGTCAGTACGCATACCTTACTTTATAAAACAAATAATATTTTCATATTATGATCTTTTACTTTTCAATACCTATTTTCTTCTTTATTGAACAAGCTAGTTTTTGTTAATTTATAAGATGAAGTGTGAACGGATAATTCATTTTTAAAATCTAGATGTATAAAAGCAGTTGAAGAAAATACCAATTAAAAATTGTTTAAAGTTTCATAACTGGGAATAAATACTTCATCAATTAATCTTATTAAATCATATTCAATAACAATAAAAATTCGATAACTCTAAGCTATATCAAGTAATCTCACTGAACAAGTAAACAGGAAATAAATAAACTCTACTAGATATCTACATTTCCTTATTGTAGCGCTATGAATTATAGAACTTTGATATTATTTATTTATTGTTTTTGTTTGGATTAATTAATTGTGAACTAGGATGTGAAAATAAATATATGTACCTAATAATAATTTAGCGGTTAATTTTACAAAGTAATTATATATAAAGAAAAAATATTCTAAAGATGGCGTTATCAAGGGTACGAATGCGAGTGACATGAAATATAATTTTTCAGGTTAGAGATAAAATCTAGGAAGAAATTTCATGTACCGATTGACAAATAATATTCAAAGGATAAAACCGTTTAGGTACTTCCGAGAGAAATTATATATCAAATCCTTAGGTATAAATACTATATTCTTTTATCAAAAATATTTTAGTTTATTTAATAAATTAAAAAGAAAAACAAATAAAAACGAAAACATTTCTGCTCGATTGATAGAAAAAAAACAAGTTAAAGTTAGAATGAAGTTTAAAAAATGTTGAATAAGTCTATATGTACATATTGTTTATAAGAATTTCGAAAAGCCAGCAACAAGTAAAGCCAAAGCAATTGAAGTTGTTGATATTAATTTATTACCACTGTTACATAAATCATATGAGCAACACCATTGACCAATGCCAAGTACATTGGTTGTTGCACAACTTGTACTGATATTTCGAGTTACAACGCCAAGATAGGTTGATTTCTAGATGAAAATAAATTGAAGAAAAATTCTTAAAATAATAAACATTAACTTACTGCACAAGCTGCACCAGTCATATTGCTTGTAGACGTCAGTATACCAGTCTTATTAAATGGATCGTTACAATAACTTCCAATACTTCCTTGGCAGGTGTAACACATAAGACCATCGGTATGTTGACTAACAACTAGAATAATTTCAAATAGAAATGAAGACTATTCATAAAAATCAATCTTACCAAATAAAATTGCACAAAGAAAAAAAATTTTGCAGTAAGCAGTCATAATTTATCTTATAATGTAGATAGACGATGTATAGGTAATTTTTGACGGACTAATATTGTTATGGGAATATGCAGCTTCTTAAATAGAAAAATTATTCAAGCGAAGAAATATGATAAAAGAGAAATATCTAATGAGTAAAGAATGCAACAAAAAAAACAAGCGATTTTTATGCGTTCTATTACTATCACATAAATACACCCCCACCCACCTTTTTTTTTATAAGATGACTGTTTAAAGGATTACCTTGTTTTTTATTAATCAACAAAAAAATACTCATTTTCGATCTCTTGTTAAATTATGGGCGTATTTCTATTTGTTGTAAAATACTGATCAACCTTGCACAGTAATAATGGATCAGAAATAGGAAATTAAATCTATAATATAATTAAAATATTTTCTTAATGTAGTACACCTTTTTCTCTCATAAAAACGCAATTTCGTCTAGTCAAGTTTGTAGCTTCGTTTTTTTTTGTATGACAAATATCATACATAAATATGATTCATTTCCAACTTGAAGAGAAGCTCGGAAGTAAGTCGAAAACATAATTCACTTCCTGAAGTACTCTTCGAAAAGAACGATGCATGACAATTATCGAGAGTCAATTTATAGAAATTGTTTAATAAAAATCAGCATTAAATTAATCAAATAATATATTTATCATGAAATTCGATACACTCATTTACACGTATGATATGTTTTTCTGTTTACCTTTTTTCGTCCTTAGTATAAATATGATATTTTTCGACAACTTGCTTTGATGATGACTAAGTCATCATCAATACAACGAAAAAATACTGACAGTTTAGATATAAACAAAAGTATTTAAACAAAAAACAAGTATAATATATGATTACAAGGTTTTCTCAATTCAATTTCGATTTTCTTGAGTTATATGATATATTAATCCATAAATAACGATTAAAGATTAGAGCAGATTGTATGATTTTAAAAGTTATTAGGTATATTAAGTCTGTATATATATGAAAGCATATTTTATTTATTCTTACTGTAAATTCTTGTCGGAGAAATAAAGTACCTTTTATTCTTATGTATTTTTCAATTTTATCTATAATTTATATGTAATGCAATAACATGAAGTCTATTCTTTCTTACTATGTACTAAGTATTGGATAAAAAGTAACCTATTATTTTTTTTCATAATAAACAAGAATATAAATTCAGGGTGTGGCAAATCTCAAAGTGAAACCGATTTTGAATAAACTTCTACTTCTGATTTCTGATAAAAATCAGAAATCTACTTCTCGACGTCACTATTTAAGACAACCGTGTAAGGTGATTTCAACACATTGATCAATTCCGTCTTATCTAAAAATAACAGCAAATTTTTATCGTAATTGACTTCATACTAAGTTTTTAAGATTTCTACATAAACAGACCTGATCTATATTCCTCTCATCAAATTCAAAAATTCGTAATAAATTAGGAATCAGGAGTTTACTCTTTGTACTTGAAAATTCTTCATAAATATTGTGGGATATTTGTATTATCTATATGGTAGCCTTAACGATTAGAAGAGAAGCAGAAATCAGAAGTTTACTTTTCGAGGTGTAGATTTCAAAATTGTTCTCTACTCTACGGAAAAGCTTTTATCATTTATACATTGACTTCATTGGATAGTAGGAATGTAAAAGTCAGAAAGAAGAAGTATAATTTTGTCAATATAAAGATATTAATTGATAACAGAAAGTCATCATTTTATTGACGAACTAACTCTTCTCCTTTATGACTTTTACTTTTCTCTTGTTCGTTGATGTCATTGTATAAATGATAGAAGTTTCTTATGAAGAGCAGGAAACAATTTTTGAAATTTTTCATAAAAAACTAAATTTCTAATTTCTGCCTCTCTTCTAACTAATGAGGCCACCGTATAGATGATACAAATATCTCTCAATATTATAAAGAATTTTCGAATTTTCAAAAAATTTTGACGTGTAGACTTTAAAATTTGTATTAATTTGATATTTGTCACCCTATAAATTTATTTAGTTTATATACAGAAGTCAAATCAAATTTATTTTGTTTTCTACATCGAAAAGAACACGAAGAAAAATACATAACAGATATATCAAACAAAGAGGACTTCAAACATATGCAAATACATGAACTTTGATTAGTTTTTATAAAATATCGAGATTTTTGAGGATTCAGTCTACTTTCGCTGAAAATGAAATTCATCGAATAGAAACGGTTAAATAGCTCCTAAACATATTTGAAGTAGTTCATCTGATATATAAAATATAAGTACCTCTCTTCGAAACATGCCGAATCATTAATATACGTTATTTTTTCTTTTATTTTAATTCTAAACATTTATATAAAATCCAGTATGTTCTTTTAATTTTATCTAATAATTTTATTAACATATTCATTTACAAAAACAACTAAATCATTCGATATAAAAAAGAAACAAAATTTAACAATAAATGCGAACAAATGACTGAATATTTTCTCGGCATACCGGACATGAACGAAGACTATATCCACATGATACACAAGCACAGAAATGTCCACAAGGCATACAAGCAATTTGTCTTTCTTCCGTAAGACATATTAGACATTCATCAGATTTTCTACTTGAACTATTAGATGTACTCATTGACATTTGATTTTTTGAAGGAATTATTATTCTCTCTGGATTACCTTGTAAAGTATCAATTTGTTTTTTAAGAATAAAACAAGACATAGCTAGATCGTTGTCTGATTCAGAATCATTATGATTATTTTTTAATTGATCTTCCAAAACTCGTCGAATAATTGCCAAATCATATTGTGTACGAAGTTGTTGTACTCTAGGTAGATCAAGTCATGCATTAACAAGACGAACAAGAGTATTTTGATCAATCTCATCATTCTTTTTTGTAAGTTGACTTTTTTTCATTTGAATTCGAAAATAAAGAGGATCTCCACAGAAATGTCTAGCATATATACAATTGGGAAACCATCGGCAATGTTCTACTTTTGGACTATCTTTTGCACTCCATTTATGTAATGATCCATTACAATAAAAACAAGTTACTGTATTTTCACTGCCAGAATAAAAGAATCCTGCTTGTGCTAAATCATCAGCAGTTGGAGAACTTTGTGTCCAAGAAGGATTATTAAATGTTTGTAATCGACGAGATATCTCGCACATAGATGCATGATGTGGTTTAAAGGGTTCACCAATATTTTGATCCATTACTAAAGGTTTAGGTTTTGATGATGATGATGATAATGATAGAACAAATGCACATTGAGGTGCAAGTCTTTGATGAACTTCTTGTGGATTATCATTAGATGTCCAACGTTGACATATAGTATTACAATATATACAAATAACTCGATCATTTATATTGCAAGAAAACCATCCATTCGATGCCATTGACTCACGGCTAGGAGTAGAATGAGGCCAGTTAATAAAACTTTTTGTACGAGCTGTTTTGATAGAATCAATTTCTTTAAATGAAAATCGGCGTTTTGATGGTTGAATAATAGCTTCTTTTTTCTCTAATGATAATTCATCACAAGTTTCCGTTTGGGTTCTAACTCGTTTGATAATAGCAGAACAACGTTCATGTACTGATTGATCTGTATGATCACACATTTGTATGATTTCCATGGTTATTGTTTATTTGACTGTAGAATAGTTTGATTAATGAAAATACAACCGAATAGAAACTATTTTATACAAACTGAAACTGGAAAAAAAACCGTTAGCAAGAAAAATGCTTGTAGACATCGAAAATCGTCCTTCTTACGATAATGTTTATGACTCATATTTTTCTTTCCAAAACAACAGAACGAAACAATAATACATGACAGTGTGAAATTTACATATATATTCACGAGTTGTTTTTATTTCAGGTAGATCATGCTATAATAATAAAAAAATTTTGGATTTTATCTTGATTGTTTATCGTGTTTTTTCAAACTATTTTTAAGTCAATGTCTCATTTCCACACAGGAAAAAAATACTAGTCATACATCCTTATTTTTTGTTGGTAATATTTTTCGAAATTGGAAGTCGTTTTATTATAGTGGAAGTATTAAAACTATATATGATTTATTAGTTCTTCTTGAGTGGAATAATTTCGAATTTATATTGAACAGTTGTTTACGAAATATATACTTATGAAAATCTTTCTCCGTTTTATATTAAACATATCCTATTAAGAAAGTCTTGAGTTAATAGTTTTTCACAATTTCTAAGCATATGAAACTTGTTATTTCGTCTGAATCTTTTAGAAATCTAATTCCATGAATGTAATGATGACTCATACATACGCATTGCTGGAGTACTTCTCACATTCACCTGAGAAATATACCTATCGCATACTTATGTGTCAAGGTGAAAAATCCAAGTTGAAACATCAGAAAAAAATTATACTTTCCACGAATCTTCTTTATTAGCATTCGTTTGATTATGCAAAATATTTTACAGGTAATTTTTTTATTGCCATTTGTTTAAATTAAATTCTATTGCCTCTACAATTTGCTTTTCTTTATTTTACTTTATCATTTGTTAGCTTTACAAAAAAAAGAAAGAAATAGTATTTACTATAAGAGAGAATGAAAGAGAAAAAAGAGGTACTGAAATAAAGCATTACTGATATTAAGTTTTTTTTCATTCTCCACTCATTTACATTGGCAATCATATATATATATATTTAGTGCCACAAACAAAAAAAAAGAAAAGAAATGTTTTGACGTATAGTTTTATAATAAAATGGTCTTAAAAAATCTTGTTCGATATATTATCAACAAATATTTAAAAGACTATATTGAACAATTAGATTATGAAAAACTTAAACTTGATCTAAAAAATGGTAATATTTATTAAATATTTTTTTTTAAAATTTCTTTCGCCTAGGTCATGTCTGTTTAGAAAAACTTCATTTAAAACCTGAAGCATTGGTAAATTTATTTATGAAAAGAAATTTTGAGATTTTACAATTAGGATATTTTAGGTTGATCTTAGTCTTCCTGTAACTGTTGCTGTCGGTTATCTTGGTATAAATTTAATTATACTATATAATGTAAAGACGATATTTTTATTTATAGAAAAATTAATATTAACTATTTCATGGACAAATCTATACAATAATCCAACAAAAGTTTTTATCGATGGACTTTATATGTTAATTGTGCCAAAAAATGGTAAAAATTCTATTTTTTCTCTCATCGATAAAACATTTTCTAAGCTGATTTTAAGTCCTATTTAATTATTTTCCTTGCGTCTGAAAAACCAACTGAGAATATCTTGAAAGATTGAATAGTGCTGAAGATAAAAAAAAGCCATGAATAATATATTTATTTGGTAAATACCAATTTTACGCATTCGATTCTTTCAGACAAAATTTCTAAACTGTTGTTTATGTTTGTAGAAGTTCGTCGAGATTTTACCGAATATTATGATGATAAAATGCAACGTGTTCAACGAAAAGTTGATAATTTAAGAAAAGCAATATTAAGTTTGTATTTACTAACGAAAAAAAGATTCTTTTTATTTTTATAAATAATCTATTGAAGATAATAAAAAACTAGATGAAAAAGAGACAACATTTATGGAACGAATGAGATTACAAATCATGCAAAATCTTGAAATAACAATACATAATTTACATATTAGTTATGAAACGATATCAACAACTAAATTAGGACATCCATTTTCATTTGGACTTACTATTCATCATCTTGAAATGATTGTAAGATTTTTTTATAAAGATAAAAATAAAGTCTTGTAAAACTTTTAACTATTTAGACAACAACAAATAATAGATTAATTGGAAAAATAAAAGAAAATTCAGCTATTGTTTTTAAAGTAAATTGTTTCGTATTTTAATTTGTTATTGTATTATGGAAATTATTTTAGATGAAAGAAATGCATGCACTTTCACTTTATTGGAATACAGAATGTAAATCAAGAATTGACATGCCATTTGATGATGTTGTGGTCAGTAATAAAATATATATCTACATATTCAAAAAGACATAGATCGAGGATAAATAAATATTGATGTCATGGGTTAAAGATAGTTAGTTTTCTTACGGAGAAACAAGCAAGGTTTTGAATGATCTGACATTGGCGAGTGTTATCCTATGAAAACCAGTTTGTAATGCTTCATATAGCAAGTGGAATAACCACACTTGAAGTTTCGCTTTTCTCCTTTGAGTTTCCTATAGAAAATAATTAACCACTTGAATAAAACTTCTATAGTTACCATGTGTGACGATTACTGAATACATTTCAGTAATGACTTAATTACTACCTTATAATAAAATTCTATAAGTTTGACATTGAAAAATTTTTCTGATTATACAAATTACTCAAGTTCTCTGACTGAATGCTTTTTCACTGTTCTCTTACGTATTTCAGAAAGACTTAAAATCGAAAATCACCACAAATATTCATGAAACAAAGACCGATGAGATGAATTACAGTTTGTATATCTATAACTTTTTCTTCTAATTCTTACTTTGTATTTTGATTTATTTCTTGTAGTTCTCCATCCAGTAAATCTTACTATTGATTTACTCATGATATTACAACCAGGAGATTTTAATTTCGAACGCCCAGCATATGATATTGATATTCAAATTGAACATTTAAATCTTACTATTGATCCAAAACAATTTTCTGATTTACTTGACTTTATTAAATTTCAAAATTATACTAAACTTTACGGTACACAATAATTCTTAACAAAATTTATAATTTATTTTTTAAATAGATCGATGTCAGGAATATCGTGAATTAAAAACACAAGAAGTACTAGATGTCAATATATTAACAATCGAACAAAAAGAACGTATACGAGTAATAATTTTCTTGATCATAATTTTATAATATTAGTATTTGATCTAAAAGTATTTAGAATCGAAATTGGATGTATTCAATCTAGCTTATATTTATCATAATATTGAAATAGAAACAAATCCGACTTTAATAACTAACCATAATCGACATCATCATCACCGGTTAAAAACAAATCGAATAGTAACGCCAACAAATACTACCAATAATAATAATCATCATCATAAATGGTGGCATTCTTGGTGGAAAACAAAAAGTCATTCAAAAGAAGGTGAACGTCGAAAATCATCAACATCTGAGTCAATTACAACTCATGAAGACTTTTCTATCGAAGATGTAAGTTATTTATGATTATAATTATTGAAATCAATTATTTTATTATATAGTCACCAAACATCGACATTAAAGTTAAAGTTAATAATCTAGTCTTGAATTTATCATTACCACAAACAAATAATCAATCTCAATTAACAGATAATGATATTCTTTGTCCAATTAAAATAACTGATGCACGTATCGGTTTCAAACGACGAGCTATCTCATCAAATATTTCGTACTATTATTTTAATAAATTTTTTTTTCGCTCATTATATATTTGCTTTACGATTGTTTAGATTTATAATTGATATACAATCATTTTCTTTATTTGGTATGCAAACTGATAAACAACAAGCACGACCTTTATTAGTAACAGAAAATTTCAAATCATTTCTTCCATTAATTCA
The DNA here is from genome assembly GCA_905250115.1 of Adineta steineri. Taxonomy (NCBI): domain Eukaryota; kingdom Metazoa; phylum Rotifera; class Eurotatoria; order Adinetida; family Adinetidae; genus Adineta; species Adineta steineri. Next base: position 13,049 of record CAJNOI010000721.1, read on the forward strand.
TAGCGAATTGGAATTCTCTCCAATGGATAAAAAATCCGATTATCGTCTGTATTTAGTTATTGAACCTTTGAAAATTACGTACGATGCTGTAAGTTATACATCGAATTTAAAATATTGGTAGTGACTCTATTTCTTTGCATATTGTAGCCAACAATCAATCAAATTGTTGAATGTTTTAATCCAAATGATGACAGTCATTCGTCTACGTTATCACAGTTTGTTTAATAGAATCATTTTTTGAATAACACGGGGTATTTTATTGAATAGAATTAAACGGAGAACAATTGAAGAGATGGAACATGATCTTTCTCAAGAGAAAGTTTTCGATATGACAATTCAATTAAAAGGAATTTCACTAGTTTTACCGCAAAATGGTGTATCCTATATGTAAGGATATATTTTCATAACAGCATAGCATACAAATATCTTTTTTTTGAAGGTGTTCTTCCATAGTTCACATTGATTTTAATAGTTTAATATTAAAATCATGTTTAGGTGATAATACTTTACTATCTCAGGTATGTTTTATTAGATGAAATTAAAATTTTATCGTTTTTTTCCATGATAATCTATCATTCTCAAGGAAGAAGTACAACGATTTCGATTTTATACCAAATATAAATTACAATTACATGATCTACGAATTACATATGCACAATCAGGTATTTTTCAGAAATATTCATCTAAAAATACACTATATCAATTGTTTTGTAGATGAACAACAATTACATATCATACGGCAAATACCATTGCTTGATATTGATTTCTACAAATGTATTTATTCAAATGATGCCGATTTAACAGAGTAAATACAAACGAAGTATCTCTTTCTATATTTTATTTTTTATTTACAGTTGGCATATTGCCGCAAGAATTGCAAAAATAGATCAAATTGTATTATCAAAAACACTTTTAATAAAGTTGATGCATCATTTGAAGTCCGTTCCATTATTTTATTCAAATATGACCGAAACATTACATCGAATCAATCTTTATTGTAAAACTTCATTTCTCTTTATTCTTCATGATAAACAATTTTTATTTTTCAGTTACAATATTTCCACCTCACACAACCATGGAAATTGATCTTTCAATTCAAAGGTGCTTTCTACTATTCAGTCAATTTCATACGTCAATTATCACAGGTAAAATCTTTATAATACCTTTCTTTGTTACATCTATTTCTTGGATTATTAAAGATATTTATTGTCATTTATCGAAAGCAAGAGATAAAAAAAATATGATAATCACTCTGAATAATTTAATAATGTCACGTCATACTACTTCAATAATAAAACAACAGTAATGTATAATTTATCTATCTTATTACTAATATTTCTATTTACTTAGATCATCATGGTCACTTTATCAGAACAAATCGATTAGATTGAATTACAATAATGGTATACAAGAAACTGATCTTTGAACAATTGTTATTTCATTGTAGTATACTGAATGAACAAATAAACTAACTATTACATAATATAGCATGAGTGTTTTGATGTTGTAAATTGAAAAAGATGGCCTGATTCTCAGCGGGTTTATTTTAAGTTTATTGAGACATTATCCTAAATGAAACTTTATAAAAATACATTAATGAAGCCTCACACAACTATTCTGAATTTTAAAAAAAGAAAAAAAAAAGAAAGTACAATAAAACTTTCAATCATTCTTTTTTAGTATTGTCATTTTTTCGTTCTCTATTGAGTTTTGTTAAATTATCTTCGATATTTTTAATTGTTTGCATTTTTAATTCATGATATTGACGTAATTTTGCGTCTTGTTGTTTTTGTAATTCATTAAATTCATGTTGAAGTTCATAATGCCATGGATATAGAACTGTTACTTGAAATCCCAGTGCAACAGATGCAATGAGAAAATTAACAAATGGCAAATACTTTTGAATGAGAACGTTAACCATTTTATCTAAATGAAATAATTAAAAATAGATTTCGTTTAATTTTGACTTCAAGCAAAAGACAGACTGTATTTCTTTTTTTTGGTTGTTGATTTTAAAAAGACAAGAAAATAAATGTAGTTTACTTAATAAAGAACATATAACAATTATTTTGTTGAATTTGACAAAAGAAAAAAATGTTTTTCTTTTTTCAAATAACAGAATAAAAAAAAAAGCGAAAGAGAAATCTCATCAATGTAGTTATTAATAGACTCATATGCCTTTTCGAGTTCGTGCTACAAAAGTATGATGAGTCATAATTGCTTTCTAAAGTCAATTAGTCATAGGAAAAATCATGTTAGTTTTTCTATACTGAAATACAACAAAAACTAATCGAACAGACTTACTGTATAGGACTTCGTCTAACTTATGGAATGATTAAACAGTATATACGTTAACTAAACAGCTTAAATTCAATAAACATCTTGATAATTTCACAGACGCTCATCAATATCAATTATCCATTGACACTTATCTTAATGCAAAAACACCTCAAAAGACTTTGTACTATAGTATGGGTATACGTAAGAATAATAAATTTCTCAATCAACTATTTAAAAGAACAAAACACTCGAAAGCTGATTTAATAAAATTAATAAACAAACACTCTCGGCAATATGATGGGTACTTTAACCTCATACGATCAGCCTTTTGTCATTCCTGTCTATGCTCTCTACAGAATGAGAAAAAATCACCCACACTGTTAATCCCTGCTTCATTTCTCGTGCGTTCCTTCACATATATATATATACCTTAGAAATGCACTCACATTTCAATAAATGGAATGCCGTGTATTACATCATTTCGAATACATGCAGAAGTATATATATTTTGATAAATTATTTTTTGGCAGCATTATCATTGATTGTACTCTCTTCATCCTCTCATACGGTTATAAGTTTCCTCTATACACGCTAGATTGCATAAGATGTCGCTAATTAACATAGTTTATGTCCATCTGGTTTCTTACTATTCTTTTCTTCTATATTATCAACCTTAATATATAAGGACAATAAAAATATTATTTGTATTGATCACATATCAATTCAACTGATGAGAATCTCTAGAAATTTTTATCAGTAGAAGGTTGTACGTGTGAAAAACGTAATGAATAATGTTTTTGTATCATTGCTCAAAAATATATTTGTATTAAAAAAGATCACAATGACCGCATTGGTATATATTATTTATAATTTCAATAGAAAATTACAGTTTTATTTTTCACATTAAATAGATATTATAATATTCTTTCTTATAAATAGTAGAATTCACTATTCTAAAAATATAAAGTATTCAGCATAACCATAGAATTTTCTTTTTACCATAATTATAAGCGTTTGTCTCTATAAAAAAATAGGTAGGATGCATTTCATAATTCTATATATAGATAGAAGTAGATTGTATAATATAATCATAGATACTTATTCTTTGTCGACAAGGAATTATGTCTGAATAGTTTGAAAACACTCATGATTAATAATGACATGATATTTAGTAGTCTTATATCATAACTAACTCAGATGATTAAATAGTAATACAATGATTTGTGCTTGATTGTTTATAAATTGTAAATAGTACACACTATTTGTCTTATCATAATTCTCTATGACAAAAAAAACTCAATTCTTGTTCAATTTTTCATATAATAAATGTCTGGAATATTGTTTATGAAATAATATTTATTTAACAGTCGATAAAGAAAAAACAAACCTGAATTTTCTTATTACTCTGAACGACAAATATGATTCAATTTTTTTTTTCTTATGAAGAGAAACTATTTTATTTTATTTTTTATTGATATATAGAACATGAACATATAGAACTTGGTTATAATTGATGAAAAGAGAATAAAATATCTATTCAAGGATATTTTACTATCTTTTTTCTCTTCTGTTCATTATCATCAATGTTATTATTGTTATTTTAATACGCAATTTTCTTTTACTACTTTTTTCTCTTTTTCTTTCAATAGTGTAGTTATTAAAAAAAAGCATAACATGTAAACTGGAGAGGAGAGAAGAGGAGAGGAGAAGAGAAGAAAAAGAAAGAATTTTTATTTACAGCATCATTTTGTTCTTTTCTTTTGTTTGACTACCGATAGATGGTTGTGCATTGCGTCTGCACAAGATACTCTTGACATCTACTCGCATTTTATTTCTCACATGATTTCATGCACATTTTCAATAGGTAGATTATATGAATTTGTGTATGTATGTGTGTGAATTAAAAACATATGTATGTATTGTTTTAAATTTGAAATAATTCAAGGTAAGGATACGATTCAATATGAGCATATAATAAAATGAAACCTAAGTAATGCTAAATTCATTCTGTGGTTGCTATTTGCCAACTAATAGTAATAACATTGCAAAAAAAAATTCTGTCCTTCAGTCACTCATCATTGCCATTTGATATTTACTTACATATATCATTATGATACATTAACAACTCATAATCATATAAAAAAATAATAATTTCCTCTGTTCTTTATAAATAATCAACGACAAGTTGTAAGTGTTCTTAGAATATAATGTAAAAGAAAAGCATATATATTTTATCTTCAAAAGGGAAATAATTTTTTTGTCTAATAAAAATTTTTCTTTGTTGTTCTATAATATAAAGATTCTCGTTATTTTTTGTATATAAATGAATAATTATTATCTAGAATAATAAAAACATGACATGACGAGTTTTTTTTCTCTGTCAATAATTACATTACATGTAGAAAAAAACGGTTTTTACTTTTGTTATTTATATTGTTATTGGAAACCATTAATTGTTTTTTTTCTCGTCACTAATAAGAAAATTTTAAGATATTAATAATTAGTTTTATCATTTTCTTGTTCTAGATAATCATCCAATGGTGAATATGTCTAGTAGTAATAATAGCACACCACGTTCAACAATTGATGATTTTCGTGAAATAATACGTGAACAATCATTTATTATACCAAATAATTCATCATCGACATCATCATCTGATCATGTTCCAGTTAAAAAATATCCACCATTACCTGATATCACTGTTCCAAATACAACTTCAATAAATAATACTTTTTTTCGTACAGAAGCAGTTTTAATCACACCAAAAACAACAAATCAACCAAAAAAACAAATGTTCTATCATTTTGCACCAACACAAAGACAACATTTACCAGCACTTAATAAACGTCATGTTCTTCCAACAATGTCGAATGTTATGGATCTTGATGAAGATTTACCTCAATGTAATACAACTATAGTACATAGAGCAGCAACATATACATCACCAGGTGATCGTGTTGTATCACCGATAAAACGTCCTTCAGCTCCATCACCACCAGCAAGTGCACATCCAAGACGAGTTGGGCAAAATGCGTTTATTAATGGTGGAGAAAATCAAAGTGAAAATAATGATGTTGAAGAAGAAAATTATTCAGGATTAGAAGATGGCGATGATGATGATGATAGTCAATCATTTGATGAAAATTATTATGGTTATAATCAACAGCCAAGAACAATGATGAATCGTCGTATGGATCATTATAGTCATAGTAATCGTTATATAAATATGAATGATAGACAAAATACAATATTAACTACTAGTGATTATGATGAACCTGCTCATCCAATTGCTTCAAGTAATTTTCAACCGTGAAAATTTATATAAATCTTATATTCCTTGTATTCGTTCATTGAATAGATATTAACTTTTTGTTCTTATTATTAAAGAATTAAAAAGACATAAAAACGCGTTTTTTTTCTCTTCATGTTTTTCTTTGAAGTTTTATGTTAGATATATATCATACTTTGATTTCATCGAATAAAAAATAACAATAATATATCGATACGAGCAAAGAAGTCAAATTTTGTCAGTATCAGGAAAATAAATAATCGGATTAATTTTGATAAGAAATTTGAAGATTAAATCCATTCTCTAATCTCGAAAAGCACTGTAAAAAAACACATGATAGTGATTTTCAATATATATATATATTCACATTCCACCTGAAAAGTAAATTTTGTTAATCGTCATTGGAAGTCTTACGATAAATAACCAGCTTTATTATGAAAGATTAATAGAAGAGTTTATCTATTTATAAATCGATTTTATTAAAGTGCCTAGATTATATTACTTTTATACTTGAGTCGAATAAAGCAATTATAGGTTGCTATTATATTTTGACAAAGTATAAATATTTAATCTTTTTATCATTGTTATAATCACATTGCTAACTTTGAATACTTTAGTAATGGTTTTAGGATGTTCTTAGATGTTCAATCAAATAAACTTTTTTTTTGAAATCTGATTATATAATCGTATAGATATTGAACAAACTTCGATTGTCTTTACAATATTCATTAATGTCTGTACAACTTTTAAAAAGTCTTACAGATACATTTTTAGCAAAAAGATAACAACATATTAAGAACTGTAAGGAGAATATCTTCTAATCTAGTTGAAAATTCTTAGTATTATTTCTCAAAATGATATTTGAAACTATAGGTCCTTTCGGCATTTTTTCTAAAAATGACGTCTTTTGATACACAAAACTCTCCCGAATAGCTTTGTTCAACAGATCACTGTCTGTGGCATATACTATTCGAAAAGGAGTATTTAAATCGAAAAAATTGTTTGAACAGCTGTTGAAGTAGGTCAATTCTGAGGTTTTTAAAAATCTTTAAAATTCGGAGTACAAATAGTTTCATATGTTAGTTCATATGGATTTTACTGATCATTGATTAAGACTTTTTTTCTATACCTAAACGAATAAAATAATGTATATATATATATATATAAGCTATTATAGAAAAAAACAAGGTTGATGGATTCTTTTCAATATAGGAAATGTTCATATTCTTATATCATTACCATACATACATTTACTTTCTCTTTCAATTGAAAGAAATATTCATACTTCATATAATCATCAATATTGAACATATAACTTGAACCATGCTGACTTATATTATTTTCTTTGGTAGGTTCTACAAATCAATGTAATGTCATAGGAAATTTTCTATTTAAATAGCTTTGATTCAAATTAGCATTAATCTTCAATGTTATGGTTGTGCATTCTGTAATGATCCGTTTGATTCATCTAATATACCAATACTTACCTTTCCTAATAATGGAAATTACAGTTGTACGGTAAATAGATTTAATGTTTTGTTTTTCATTTATATAAAATTCCATATAGATAGAACATACTATTTATGGTTCACATCGAGATGTAACACAATCATGCAATCTAACTGATACGAATCAATTTTGCTGTCATACAGATTTATGTAATGATAGTAGTACGTTAAGAGCAATGAGTTTTATTTATTTTATTGTAGTTCTCATAATTATTACTAATGCTTTTAAAATAAAATGATATTTATATATTAACAGAATCTCACAACATGTTTCTGTTTTTATTTTTAAACGTTTAAGTAATGATGTTCAATTGTATTTATAATTATTTTAGCACATACAAAGAGAGTTGTAAATTCTATCATTTTATAACTGCGACAAAAACTTTTAAGTGATATACTTACCTTGTAAGTAAACCCGAGGAATTATTGAATCTTCTCTTACACGAAGAAAAAATGTCATAACTTTTCTAACAATTGAAATAGTACCGAGCTAGTAGGGTGTAATGTATTTAATTGGGTTATATCTCTTTAATTATATGAGTCATTCTTATACTTTGATAATATGGAATATAGTTATATAATAGTCTTTTACTTATTTTCATTACAATTTATTGTTTCGACGAAATAAAAATTCCTTTTTACTTTCAACACATTTTCAAAATGAAAATGCATATACTATATTTCTATGAATTATTTACACACCTTTGCAGTCATAGACTTTGCACTTGCGAAATCAAACAGTATGGTTTTCTCCAACCATTAAAAAATACCTTTTTGGAAGTGTGTCACACGTATTAATAATAAAAATATTTATTTTCTTTCCTTGTATCAAATAAACGGTAGAAATGAAATTTCCAGGTAACCTTATCGCATCAAACGTTCTCTTACGAAAAAACATTTTTTTCTTCCTTTACAAACGAACTAACTTTTATTGGTAAAATACAACAAGGAGTCATCGAACAAGCATATATTCTTACTCATTCTTTACTATAGCACGTGATTATATGCTTCCTAACGCGTTCGTTATTCGTAGGTGAATAAGATGAGTACAATTTCAATACAACATGACAATTTAGAAACATATTATTTAATTTGGCTTGATAGTTCAGTAAATAAATCACAAGAAAATATTCAAGCTCAACAAATTCTTCGTACATCAATTAATCATTTATTAACATTTGAAGATGATGAATTATGTCTTCAATATATTGATAATCTATCCTATGATGATCGAGTTATATTAATTGTAAGTGGTCAATTAGGTCAAACACTTGTTCCTCAAATTTCTCCTCTTCGACAAATCATATCAATCTATGTTTATTGTAGAAATAAAGAAATCAATGAACAATGGGCTTCTTATTATCCTAAAGTAAAAGGTGTCATGATTACACTAAACGACCTTATACATCAAATACAATCTGATCAAGCACAACGTAGAAAATATCAGAGAATTGATGAATATTTAACTATCAATATTTTTAAATCGAATATTCATAAAGAAGGACAATCAACACTTGGTTCAAATGGACAATTTATTCATTTTCATTTATTAATTGATTGTCTTATTCGAATGAAAATAACAAGCAATGATAAAGAAGAATTCGTTAATTTTTGTAAACAATATTATAAAGATAATTCGAATGAATTAAATCTTATTGAAGACTTTACTAAAAATTATTCATCAAATCAAGCTATATGGTGGTATACACGTGATTGTTTTCTTTATCGATTATTGAATAAAGCATTACGAGTACAAAATATTGATTTATTATTTTTATTAAGATTTATTATTGGTGATATTGGTCGTCAGCTAGAAACTAATAAATGTTTAGTACCAATACGAGCTTATCGAGCACAACAAATGTCAAAAGATGAAATTCAGATATTAAAAAATTCTATTGGAGAATTTATATCAATAAATTCATTTTTTTCTACTAGTCTTAATTATACACAAGCTCGATCGTTTCTTTATTCTTCTAATGATACTACAGATGATATTGAACAAGTATTTTTTGAAATCAATGCTGATCCTCGATTAGATAAAATAAAAGCATTTAGTAAAATTCATTCATTAAGTTATTTTCCAGAAGAAGAAGAAGTTCTTTTTATGGTTGGATCTATTTTTCGACTTGATAGTATTGAATGTGATCATGAAGGAATATGGACTATTCGAATCGTATTATGTTCTGAACATGAACATAAATTAGAAACACTTTTTCAACATATGAAAAATGAATTCGATAGTGGACAAACAAATATTCTAGTCTTTGGTCATCTATTACGAAAAATGGGTAAATTAGATGATGCTGAAAAATATTATCGTCGTTCTCTTAACACATTTTCATATGATGATTCAAATAAAGCACTTTGTTATCATGCATTAGGTCTTGTTGCTGATGATAAAGGTGATTATGAATCAAGTTTAATATGGTACAATAAAGCACTTGAAATATTCATGCGAATATTAAAATCAAATGATCCAAATATCGCTCTTATTCATAATAGTATTGCTATTATTTATCAACACAAAGGCAATTATAATCTTGCATTAGAATCATATGAGAATGCATTGACTATTTGGAAAAACGTTTTTGGTGAAGATCATCCTCATGTTGCTATATGTCTTAATAATATTAGTAATGTATATCGAAATGAAAAGAAATATTCGAAAGCATTAGAATGTGTAGAAAAAGCATTGGTTATCTTTCAAAAACATCTTCCTGCTGATCATTCAGATTTAGCTTCAACCTATGGAAGTATTGGTAATATTCATTTATGTCTTGGTCATCATAATCAAGCATTACAATATTATAATCTTTCATTGAAAATCTATGAAAAATGTCATCCATCTCAACATCCTGATATTGCTATAACATTGAGTAATATTAGTAGTGTTTATGAAGATAAGAATGAATATCAACAAGCACTTGTTTATCTTGAACGAGCATCAGATATTTATCATGATTTGTTACCTTCAACACATCCGAATGTTATTCAACTTGAACAGAGTATTAAACGTGTTTCAGAAAAATTAAAATAATTTTTTTTTATTTTAAAATTTCGATAATAGAATTATATATAATGAATATTATGTAAAGGCATTTATTAAATGTAGGTTTTGTAAATATAAAATTATTCATACTAAAAATAAAATATATATGAATAGATTAGGAAAAATCCAAATACACTGCGACAAAAACAACATGACACATGGGAAAAAACACAAGAGCAATATGTATAGGAAATATCCAAGTAAAAGAAAGGAAAGAAAAGAAGATCTATATATATATATATGTCTGTCGTGCATATGATCTGTACGAGAATTAGATAGACGAAGGAAAGAAAGAAATATCCAACATAGGTGAATACACACTATAACAATTATTGTTCTCAAAATTCTTTTCGTTTCTCTGCTCATTTCGTATTACATGGATCCAGTTTATGTTTCTAGTAAGTGTAGTTTTTTTACAATTAAGAATTCTCACGAAGATTTTAATATAGGAAGACGAAATCAACAATATCATCGTCGTCGTCGTCGTCATCATCTTCTGGTTGAACAACGAAAACGACAATATCATCAGCAGCAGCGATACCAACATACTATCGATGTTCCTACTTTGATTAGTTGTCTAACAGTGACTATTAAGTCTGATAAGTATATTATATTTTCAATCGATTCACATCATTATATCTGCCGTATACCCAGTCTATCGACAGTAAATATTAGTTCGTCCGGTGTGTTCGATACTTCTCCACCAGCTCATCGTCCTTCGACTGCTCGTTTTATAGATGACAAACAACAACCTGATCATCCCGATTATACTCAATTTGATATTAACAATATTTAATAGTTATTGTAAATGCTTTTTTTGTTTGATATTTTTCTTATTTGTTCTCTATAAGTGAACTACATATGACAAATTGTTTTTAATTTTATATTAACGAATAATAAGATTTAGAATTAGGTTTTACTTTTTTTATAATAAATATTAGATAAATATAACCATTGTATCATTGGTTTTTAGCATGAATGAGTTATGCATAAATAGATTGTAAATTAGAAAGACAAACATTATAGAGTATTAAAAATATTATTCTAAAAGTGTGAAAAATTAATTTTCGATTGTATGATTTGTAAACTCAACAAAAATTCATATGGGGATTCTTAGAATAGCGAATTCGTCTATCATGATTTGAATATTTTGCAATAGATAGACAATAGATGAGGGTGTGGGTGTCAGTGGGGATGTAAGTATTAGAATGTACATCTCTACCTTTACACCAGAGTCATCGCCACAACCTCAGCCAAACCGATACCCACCCTTCCATCTCATCTATACACTATTGAGTAAATACATTTCTTTTTATTATGATTATCTCTTTCATGAATTACTTTCATCTGTTTTTAAAAAATCTTTTGTGATTATTATTTTACGTTTCGGTTTTATTATAACTTTATCTACTCTTTATTTTAGTCGGTTTTTTCTGATGTTTTCGTTCTATCATATTATTTTTTCTTTTTCTCTGTCGATAGAGAGGGAAAATGTTATGGCATGATAAAACACATGCCATAAAGAATATTAATTCTCTTTCATTTTTCTCATGTATTACAAATATCATTGAATATTTAAGGAGTGACTATTGTGAAGAGAAGGATGATGCTTGCTTTATGAAAGAAGAGGAATAAAGAACAAAGAGGGGCGATAACAAACTTCCTTTTATTTTACCCAGTAAAGTAAATATAAAATATTATCTCAAGCATTCAAGTTTATATAGAGAAATCATTGACATATACGTCATTCTACAGTTTTCGATAGTTTATTTATAGTTAAATCAGCATTTGCTCTTCCTATACCTTATTTTGTGATTGAAATATTTGAAAATGATAGGATAATCATTTTTTATGTATCTTCATTCTCAGAATAAACTATGTTTAATGTAATGATATTGTATAAAGATATGTTTTAGAAATATTATAATTTCTTTATTTTTACTATGATGGAGATGAATGATCTGTCTGATGAGAATTACTGTTTCAAGAGAGAAGACAATCATCTTGAAACATTTACTCTTATCTGGTTAGAGACCAATATCAATTGTGATCAAAAGCATGAAGATATTGAAGAAAAGCTTCGTACTACTATTAATCATATCAAGAAATTTGATGATTTGGACAAGTGTAAAAAGTACATTGAAGAAGCATCAAAAGATAATAAATTAGTAGTTCTTATTAGTGGTCAATCGGGTCAACAATTAGTCCCTTTAATTCATCAACTTCAGCATATTTCAGCAATTTATATTATTTCTGAAGACAAAAATAATAAAACTTGGGCTCGTGATTTTCCTAAAGTAAATTTGTTATTTTGAGAAATGTTAATCATGTTGTATTGATTTTTTAGTTGAAGACTGTGAAGAAAAGCCTCAAAAATTTGACATCGCAGATCAATGAAGATTATGCAAGACAAAGAAGAGTTCACGAATCTGAGTGTTTCAACATGTTCATCGGCATTAATGAAGGAGGAACATCAACAACAAGTATCAATGGCCAATTTGTTTTTTCTCAACTACTTATCGACTGTCTTCTTCGATTAACATCCAATGAGATGGATAAAAATGAATTAATCGATTATTATGAGAAAGAATACGAAGGAAGTTGTGTTCAACTCGCTAAGCTTAATGAATTTGAAAAGGATTATTCGCCTGAAAATGCTTTATGGTGGTATACTCGTGAATCATTCTTCTATAAGACCCTAAACGCAGCTCTACGTAAGCAGACTATTGACATAATGTTCTTGTATCGTTCGTACATTTCTGATATACATCGACAATTACAACATCATCAATTAATGTGCCCTATTCAAGTTTATCGGAGCCAGTTGATGTCGACTAGTGAGCTAAACTATCTTCAACAGCAAAAAGGTCAACTTGTTTCTGTAAATTCGTTTCTTTCCACCTCTACTGATCGTGAAGTAGCTGACATATATACGGGTGACACAACTCAGTACAAGAATTTAGAACGAGTTTTATTTGAGATTGATGCTGATCCTAAAGTAGTCACAACGAAACCTTTTGCTGACATTAGCAGACTTAGTCATTTCCGTGAGGAATCAGAGGTATTGTTTATGCTTGGCTCAATTTTTCGTATTGAATCCATCAATTGTACTAATCAACTCTGGACGATTCATATGTCCTTATGCCGTGATGACGAACACGATTTGAAGGAAGTTCTTGAATATATGAAGAAACAAAATGGTATTGAACAGACGAATCTATGTACATGGAGCAAGATCCTATTAAAGATAGGCAAATTCGATCTGGCGAAAAAGTACTATATTCGTTGTGTCAATGAACTCTTAGATAATGATCCTTTACTTCTCATGGCATATGAAGGACTTGCTGATATTGCTTATCAACAAAATGACTATGATGAAACTATAAAATGGCAGCAAAAATTAAATGATTTCAAAGATCGAATGACACCAGGTAATTGTGTGAAGAAGTTTTTCATAGAATATTAGATTTTGAAAGAAATCCCAGCGTTATTGTAAGAGGTTGAAACATGAGCTGTCTAACTTTATCTATGAATAAATTTTCGATGAAGAACTTTTAAAAGCGCTTGTCAAAAATTCTGTAATAATTATATATTTTCGACCTTCATAAAACACTCTTAAGGCTTTTGTATTACTATTATGATTCAAGAGTCTACTCAACAAGAAAAAAAGTGAAACATTTTTTGAGAAATATCTCTGCAATATATTTGTTTACATCAGCGTGAGTTTTACAAAAATCATAGCTGACAAGTAAGCTGCATATCAAGCAAACTATGATGTATAAGTTTCTATGATTCTTTAAATACTGTCTGCATTTTTTATGATACGAGATCTACATAGTTTGAAGATAGAGTAATCTTGAAAATATCTGCTCACAGCTGCGCAAATAATCAATATTGCTAACTTTTATGGCACACGTGAATGAGAAATGTATCATATCACAATGAGTGAAAGTATTATTCATGTATGCTCGTCTACTTTCTATCCTTTCGTACACGTATGTATGTTGCTCAATTTGCTACCTTCTTCTTTCTGACCGATATTTTTCTTGGTTTATTTCGTTCTTTCTTGTAAGCGATTATTGAAGGATTTTAAAACTATTTTGTATGGCTTAAAATTATTCCATTGTTAGGTTAACGCAGTACATAAGTAGCTAGGTTGGCATGTGAACAAGGTCATTTTCTTTTAACCTGTTCTTGCTAAATTTAAAAACAGGGAGTCTAAAACCAACTAGAGTATATATTGTAATTTAAGAAAATACACGTAACTTTCGTCTATTTTAGAGGTATCATCATCGGAAAATCCAGATATAAAGGCGCCATTGCTGAAACGTTTAAATACTGGGCATCGAAAAAAATTACGATTCTTCCTGACGGGATGTATCTGTCTTCCAGTCATTTTGCTTGGGATTCTGCTATATCTACAAACTACCTCAATCAGTGGAGGCAGCGCCGCGATATCTGGTATGTGAACAACTACTTGAGGAAATGAAGAAAGGAGAAGGATATTCGCATAAAGAGAAAAAAGGAACGTGTTAATTTTTTACGAAAAGCTGATTCAGGAAATGGTAACTTAAATTCCTAACTTATACCCAGCTCACATATGTGATTCTGTATTGAAAAGAGAAAAGGTTTTGGGTGTGGGTGTATTATGGTTAATATACTCATATCCACACCCACACCCACACCCACCCTCAAGAGATGGCTGAATCAGAATTAATGAAAAGCATTGAAGTGAAGAAAAATTGATTTGTTTTAAAAGAAAAGAAAGAAATTTAATTTTTTGAAAATTTAAATTATTATTATTTATGATAAGTTTCCTAAAAAATTCGTTTTTCGTTCGAATTTGTATTTAACAAAGAATAAATCAATAAATTTTTTCTAATTTTTCTTCCGTTAAAATTAAATATTTTGTCAATTTGTTTCAAAAATAAATTGTTTTTCAATAAAAAAATTCTTTCTTTTCAAAATTTGTATTCGAACGAATATGAATTTCAGATTTTTTTTTCTTCAATCAAAAACAAATTTTCTTCTTTTTCTTAAAGTGTTTTGCTTTCATCATTTTCTAGCACCAAAAGTCAGCAAATGGAAACAAAATGGCATCACTGTGGCTGGTGGAAATGGACAAGGACCCCAATTAAATCAACTCCATGGCCCTCGCGGAATCTTTATTGATACAAAGAAAAATATTTTCATTGCTGATTTTTATAATCATCGTATTATTGAATGGAAAAACAATGCAAAAGAAGGACAAATCATTGTCGGTATTAATGGGCAAGGAAATCGTATGGATCAATTGGATCATCCAACAGAT
>CAJNOI010000722.1:0-28478 GCA_905250115.1 Adineta steineri
TTATTACTTGACGAGAGGAGATGATTTGAGAGCAGGAGAGTGAAAAGACGACACATATCAGAATAACCACGAGAAAATGTAATAGGATCAACTGGAGGAGGTCCAACTGATTTATTAGAAAAATCGATTCTTTCAAAAGCTAACGGTGTATGAGGACCAAGTGTTTGTGCCAAAGATTGTGAAGTTTGGTTATTATCAAAATCACCTTCATGAAAAATAGCAACTGGTCGTGGATTATTTGATAGTAGAAATGATAACTGAGCAAGTGATATTCGTAGTAAGTCGATTTCATTTGTTTTAGTGAGATGAACAATGATACCAAGATATGATGTTGGAGAAAGATTCCACCAATTGACAGACCTTTCGAGGGTGTTAATATGATTTTTGTGTGATGTTTACCAATGAAATCATTGATCAGTAATAGTATTTCGAGATCTCCATGGATTTTGGCTACCAATAGTTTCGTTATCGAGATCTTTAGAAAAACATGATATTTATTGAGAGCTTTTAATAGTAAATCTAACATAAAAAAAAGATAAATCCTATGGTAATGCATGTTAAGATATACAAAAATCTTAATTTTCTTTTATGTGTTGTAAAACTAGACTCATTTTAGTTGCTGTAATGAGAAAAATAGACCATTTTATATCAATCTGATGGATTCATTCATTCATTCATGCATTGGTTATGGTTATCATGGAAATATGCATAAAAAATATGAAACAGTCTGATACTAATTTGACAAGAAGAAAAGCATGTGTTATTCTTCACTGTGATTTCTCTTTTTAATATTTGATATTAATGTGACAGTCACTGTATTCTGGATTCAATCAAAGTCTAGTAGAGCAAAATTTTAATGTAGCTGTGTGATGACTGCTTTTAACTATTATTTCATTTTAGATTTAAGTGTATCTGAATAGTGTTTTACATCATTAGACAAATGCCCGCCACTGACAATCCTCCACCTAATTCAAAGAATTCACATGCAAAACCAACACATCTTCTTCGATTAATATATCATCGATGTCGCACCAAATTTGATTTCTGCCCATATTTATTGTCACACTCGAAAGCGCTTACAAATCGATGTCGCGCCAAATGGAACAAGTACAAACAGTTCGATTAGACTTTAATATGAAACAATATTCAGAATTTTTTAATGACAATTTTTGCGATCGAAAAAGACGAACTGTTAAAATAATTTTCTCCAATTAATATATTTTCATTATATTGTGTATTTATTTACTGACTCATCACATTGAATTTTTTTTACTTTTTTCGAATTTACTCAAAGTCGTACAAGATATATATAGTAACTGGAATCAGCTGATTTCTATCTGGAAAATATTGATTAAATCAAATTTCTTATCGTGTATCATTGAAATATACTTAGAGATTCATTTTTGATTATATTCTTATGTACGATTCTATATTTAATGTCTCCTTTGTCGGTCTATATATCAATAGCAAGAGACGAATAAGAATATCATATAACAATTAAAATACGCAAAAAGAAAAACAAAAAAAATAATAAAAGAAGATGTTAACGAATTTTAATTCTATTGTTAACTACTTGATTTTGGACTAGCTGCTCGACTTGTTGTATATTGATCAGAAAAAATGAAAGATGTTGATCCATTTGCTGGAACATGAAGTAAACGACCAGCATTTGGTATTATATTCCATGCAAGTGATAATGTTACATTATTCGATCTAGATTACAAACAATATAATTAATAATAAATTAAAGATATTAATTGAATACAAACCTTAAATTCTCTCCATCATCCCAAAAATAATATTTCGTTGCAATATCATGTAAATAAATACGTGCATTTTCACCACGTCGAATTATTTTATCCCATAGAACAACTTGATTGAGACTCTGCGAATAATAAAGATGTATTATCTTATCTGAGATGTTAATGATAATCTCCAGTTTCTCTGAACTAAATTTTCTATAGATAATATCTTAAGTCCATCTGAAAACATATTGGTTTTCAAAATTTATCATAAAATTTCGAAAACTCTTCAAAGTATTCTAAACAAGTGAAAAACTAAACGTTCGGAACAGAATTTTGTGCTCTTTCTAAATATGAGATCAGAAATGATGTACCTGCTTCATTTTGTTCGAGAGTAGTGAGTAAATCTTTGAAAGGCTTAGCAAAGATAGTTGGGACGGGAAATGGAATCGTACATTTTCGCATTGGAGTTTAATTTGTTGTTTTTCTATCAGTCGCATTGTTGAAAAATCAATGTAGACAGATGCAGCTCATTGCGAAAATGATTATCGTTGTACTCGTGTAAACATTTGCTTGCTTTACAAAATTATCAAATTGAATCATGTTCATCATCTGTGTACAAGGACTTATGGAGGCCTTAAATGTATATTTGTTCTCCATTCACATCAATTTTTTAGGACGTTCACAGATTTCCTTACTATTCTCAAACGAAAACAAGTACATAGTTTCTAAGCCCTTATTCAGAACAAGCGCAAAATTTTGGTCCTAATCCTTAGTTTTTCACGTATATAGAATACTTTGTAAAGAGTCACAAATGGGCAAACAATTACTCACATTTGTTGGTGTCACATATTCTGCGATTAAATATAAAAATAATACTTTAACATTCCAATCAAATAATTGATTAAGATCTAACAAATATTTATTTAAATATATCTCTTTCAATTCATATTCAACTTACTCATATCTAAATTAAGTTGTAATACACCTAAATCATTCTTCTTTCGATTTGCCGAATAATCAGTCATATGTTTTCTTTAAATAATAAATAATCATTCATTATTATTTTATATACTAAATTTTTTTAAACTTACACAATTGGTTTATTGACTCCAATTGATACAGTTTCATGATATTTTTCAAAATACGTCGATATAAATACACCAATTGTTAGTACAGCAAGAACACTTATTGTAAAAGCAAATAAAGTATTTAATCGACTTAGAAAGGAATGCATCTATTATCTAGAAATATAATAATCATTTTTATCTAACATATTTTGAACACAAAATAAAGAACAGAATTAAGCTCGTAATAAACAAAGAAAAATATAGACTAGTACAATATTTGTGAGAGAGAGAGAGTATTGTAAAAAGAAAAAGGAAGGAAGAAAGGTAACAATAATTATATGTCGAAATGGAATGTTGATTTAAGAATATCATTCTTTATTGATCATAAATATTTACAGATATATTATTTCTTATTAGTAGCTAATAATTCATCACAGATATTGGTTAATTCACTATTTTCTTTTTTCTAAAATATAGAAGAAAATGTTTTTTGATAGAATTAATTTATATATTTTCTTTACCTTTTGTTCTAATTCTTGTTTAACAGATTTTAATTCTTGTTCAAGGGATTGAACACGTAATTGTGTATAACGTAATTGTGTTTGAACACCTTCCATATCTGAACCTTGTACTCGTCGTAAACGTTCAATTTCACCATTTGCTCTTTTAATATTAATCAAAAAAAAATAATTTATTTTTGATAGACAAAAAAAAAGGATTTTTACTCATTCAGTTTTTCTTGTGCATGTTGTTTAAGAACAGCATATTTTTGTTTTTGTTCTTCTGTATAACGTACAGACTCTTCAGAAAAACGTTTTAATGTTTCAGTATTCTAAAAAAACAATAAATGAAATATTAAAATAAAAATTTTATTTTGAAAAAAAAGAAAACAAACTGTTTTATGTTCATTAATAATCATTTTAAGTTTTTCATTTCGTTTTTTAACATCTGTAAATGCATTTTCAGCATTTATTAAATCTTCACTCATTTGATCACGTTCACCTTTAACATGTCGTAATTCTTGTTTTAATTCTTCTGTACATTCACAAACACGAAAAAGTATTCGATAATATTGTTCAACACATTCACTAAAATAAATATTAAATTAAAAAGAAAAACAATCTATTGATAAACTATTTACATAATTCGTGTAGGATCAAGAGAAGATTGTTGTAAAGTCGATTGCATAGATCGAGGTGCTACAGTACCATCGATTGATACAGATGGTGTACTAAATGGCGATTGTTTATGAATCGTTTCTAATGAATTATCATCAATAATCTAAATAATTATATTATTTCTTCTTTTCGAATAAATGCAAACATACTGCATTAAAACTATTTTCATTCGTTGGTGGTGTTGGCATTTTTCGTCCTTTCTTTCTAAGAATAAATGTATTTGTATCGAATGCTTTTTCATTAGTTAATGGAGATGTTGAAGGTTCTTAATAAATAAAGAAAAAAAATTTATGTCTCTTCTTCTTCCTGGAAGAATAAACTTCAATAGATAACCTTGTCCATCTATGATTTTATTTCCATTTAATTTAATATTTTTTGCTAATCCTGCGATTGTATCAACAGAATTTGGTGACGATTGAATATTTTCTTCCTGCTGTGGTAATTCATATGGATATTCAACTGAATAAAAAAAATTATTTAAATAAAATCTATTATGTAGAGATTATACTCATACGAGAAAATTGATTTGGTAAATATGATGGAATATTCGTTGTTGTTTCAATATTATTCACAGGTTTCAAAATATTTAAGTCATCTGAATAAAAATATTCTGTTTAATTTTCTTTTTTTCTTTCAAAATAAAACTTTACGAGATGGTTTTTCATCCAATGATTCATTATTATTAGGTAATTCAACAGTTGTATCGAGTACATTATTATTTTTCCCCTAGAAACAATAGTTATCTTATCAATGAATAGAGAGATAATCTCTAAAACTTACATGATCATCTAAAGAAGTATTATCATCTATAATTTGTGGTATAACATCAAATGATTTATTTAATATTGGATTTCTAAAGCAAATTTTTGAAAATAAAAAAAATTATTCTTTCAAAAAAAATAATTCTTGTACCCTTGATGAAAAATATCTTTTTTCTTTTCGTTGTTATTAATACCATTTTCAATTGATGATGTATGTCCATTCATTGTTATTGATGAAGGTGTTATTATATCATGAGTATTATCATCAACATCCATTCGATCAAGACTTTGATTTAATAAAAATGAATTATTAGTTTCATCATTCATTCGTGATGATGAATGAAATCCTATCGAATTCATATCTGTTGTAGTTGTCATTGTCTATAAAATAATTTTAAAAAGAGATTTGCTTATATATGTTTGACTCGTATTTTTTTTGTATATATTCTTGTTTAAAAACCAATTTTAGTTTTCCTTTTTTTTTTTTTCTTCTGTTTGTTTGTGATGATAATAATAATAAAAAAAAGCAAAAAAAAAAGAAAGAGAGAAAGAGACAGCGTGCATACGCGCAAGAAATAATAATAGCAGTAGTAATAATAACGTGACCACACACAGACGGTTAGAGAAGAAAAAGAAAGAGAGCATCATGGTATCGTCACCAGAAAACAACAACAACAACAACAACAATAATAATAATAGTAAACGCTCGCACATCACAAATGAAAAGCATTAGTGTATATATGCATGGACTTAAAGACAAAGAATGTGCGAATGAAAAGAAACAAAATAGGATTCACGAGGGTATATAGACTGGTCTCTTTTTTTTTTGTTCACAAACTAAGTGGATATTAAGCTCCCTTTCTTGTATAACGAAATCAAATGGAAGGGTAGCATATACAAAGAGTAAAATAAATAAGCACAGACATGCGAATGCGCTAGAGGAAAAAAAAAAGAAAGAGAAAAAGAAAGAAAGAAAGAAAAAAAAACGGATAACAAATATGAATACTATGAGAACAAAAAGAAAAACACCACAGAGCACGATGAACATTTTGAAGCGAAAGAACAACGAATAAGTATCAACAGAAAAAAAAATGTTTGTTTTTTTTTATACCGAAAGAAATAATAAAATTAAAAATAGAAGAAGAACAACAAAGCAGATCATCACTGTAAACCTTTGTGTGTATGTTCATATTAACTAATGAATTATTCTCTTGTTTTTTCTTCTTCTTCTTCTTTTGTCAATTGTTGTTCATCATCTTTGCTGCTTGTTACACTTTCTGTACTTGTACTACGTTCACGAGAATCATCTGATGTGACTAGAGTTAATGGTGCATCAGCTATTGAACATGGTCGTGATACAGATAAATCATGTTGTTGATTGTCATCATTTGATGATGATGATGTTGTAGTTGAATCAATAGCACTTGTATCATTTGAATCTTTACTTGGTGGTGATGAAGAATCTAATACTGAATCACCATTTTCATTTCGTTTTGTTATTTGTTGTGAACCATTTGTATTAGAACGATTTATACGTGTTATTGATGTTAATGGTGGTGGATACATATATAATGTACCTGCAGAATTGAATGGAAATGGTGGAGCTTCAGGCATTATAAGATAGCCATCAATTGATGAAGGATAATAATTTGTACGTGGTGGAAAATATCCATTAGCAGCTAACATATTTATATCCGATAGTGGAGGAATGAATGGATACTATAATAAGAGAAAAGAAATGACACGTTAAAAATCAAAACGAAAGTTTATCTTTAATAAACTAGAGAATGTTTACTGATAAATCTTTGATCGAAAACAGACAATGATATTTCTGTCAATATAATGGGACGATATGCATTACATAACTATTCATCATAATAAATTCTATGAGTACTTGAAAAAAAATAATATTAGATATCAAGAGTCTTTCAGCTTAATAAATTTTCTTATTCGATTGAATAAATATCTTAGTTAAATATTTACAAAGATACTTTCATACTATTCGCTCGTTTTTACTGATTCGAGCTTGTCAGATTAGGCCGAAATCTGCATACGCAAATTTTGAATCTATTGTTTTATGATAACAGTATAATATTAAATTTGAAAACTTACAAATTGTTGATCACGTGATATCATTTTTAAATTACCAAAATGAACTTGATCGTAATTATTGTAATCACGAAAAAGAACGATACAATAAGGTGGTTGAATTTCCGTAATAGTTGCAAGATAGAACTATAAAATAAAATTATGATAAACAAAAACAAAAATATTTATAATTTACTTCTCCATCTTCACTCCATCGAGCTAAACACATATCACCTATTTTCCATCGAATTCTTTGATTCTAAATAAAAATAAATATATTCATTTTTTTTTATAAGAAAAATAAAAATCTTACAGAATTCGAATCTCGATGTTTTTCATTTTGTAAATTTGTATCACTATCATTTGTTGTTGGTGGTGGTGGTGATGATGTTTGTTTTTGTTCAGTTGAGGAAGATTCCGATTTAATTCCACTATCATTATTCTCATCATTTTGACATCCTGTACTTATTGTAGTTTCATTATCAGGATGTATAATACCATCAGTTTTTGTATCACCATTTAAACTAGGAAGATAAGTTGGAGCTCCATAAGGTGGTGCATAACAAAATGTTATATGATCATTTGGATATGAATGTCCCATAAGTTGTTGTTGATTAGGAAATGTTGAATTTGGAATACCAGCAAGATTATATGTTAAAGGACCCTAAGATTAAAATACAAAAAAGAGAATTAAGAATAAAAAAATTGATTAATAATATTACTGAATTAGTTGGATAGTACGCCAGATGAGTTGGTGTAGAACCATTTATACCGGCAAGCATATTAGCATTTTGTGCATAAGAATTATGTTGTTGACCAGTTGAAGAATTATTATGAATATATGATGTTTCATTTCCATATGATAAGGAAGACAATGATTGATTGCTTGTGGTATCATTACGATAAATACTATTTATATCATTTCCACATATTGCATCATCATAAAAACGATTTGTATTTCGACGAGTACGTTCTTCTTGTGCACGTTGAAGTCTATTATGAAAAAAGAAAAGAAATGGATATCACTATGAAGTCTTCTATTATTGAAGTAATAACGAATACGACATAATAAATGGGTCTCTTAGTATTTTAAGATAATTTATACAAGTTTCTAAAATGGCCCACTTCTAAAGTCTTCGTTTTTATATTACCGATTTCGCGCCGCTTCCTTCATTCAATATAAAGAAACTCAATAGGTCATTTCGCGGACAATAAAAAGTTGTATCTGACCCACTCTATTCACATTCGTAAAATATGCTGCAATCTTCAGAGTTTATAATGAGAATGATTGTTTTCTAGAATCTTTTAAAAAAATATTCAAGTCCATATGTCATAATTTGAGAGCGATCATTTTTTAATATATTCTAAACATCTGTGTTACGCCTAAGTTGATAGAATGTTTGAAATAACTATGACCAAATGTTTTCTCAAGAAATATTCTCTTTAAAATGTCAGAACATTGTAGTTTCTTAATATTATGCTTAATAATAGCACGCATCGGTCGGAACCAGGTAAAAATAATTCTACTTCAGTTTTGAAAAACAGAAATAGTTGCGTGTAAGATCTTATTAAATCTTTTTATAGTAATTGCTATAATACTCTACGGAAGTAAAACTCATTGAATTCAACATTCTTATGCTATTTCGAAGGAGCATTGCCCTCTTAAAGGTTATTGATCCTTGAGATTCTGATATAGAGTCAGTTGGGTTCAAACTCGTTCTACATACTTTTCTAACAGTAAACTATCGGTAGACAAGTTCTAATGCATTTTTATTTCTAACTACAATGTTGACCTAATTCTCTTTTTTTGACCTACATTTTTCTTTCTAACGTCGAGGCTATACACGCACGAAACGACCTTTCTGAATATATACTCGTGGATTTTGTTTTTCTCTGTTAGATATTACTCACCGTGGTGGTAAAGGATTTCGTCGTTCACGATAATTTGCATGTGAAGGATCATCTTCGGGATCTAATTGTTCATCAATTCCATCTTGATGAAAGATAATTTGACCATTGTAATTATTATTATTATTATTCAATGTATGATGAGATTGATAATTTGTATTATTCGTTGAATTCGTATCATTATTATATCGACGTTTATCATTACGTTCTTTCGGTTTTTCATTTTCAGTAACATTTGATATTTTTAATGTAGTCATAAAATCCATTAAAGTATTTTTTGGTGGTGGACGTTTAAGAAAATTATTATCACCATCTTCATTATCATATCGATTATTACCTATTAATGAAATGATAATTATATTCTATAGAGATTTCAAAAAAGAAAAGAATACATACGTCGTCCTTCATATGAAGGTCGATAAGAACCATTTCCGCGATCCTAAAGTAATATAAAGAAATATATCTTCGTTGTTTTATGATTTAATTCAATACGAACTCGAAAGCCTGGTCGAGGTCGAGGAAATTTATTTGAACCATATTGAAAACGTGTATTCTCGTGTGTTAATTGAAGTAAACCATTTTTTATTTGTGTAATATCAGTTAATAATAATTTACTTCCAAGTTTTGTATTGAAACTAAATAAAAAAAATCATTTAAAAAAATAAAAGAAAATATGATTTCTCTATTACGTTAAATTAGGAATAGAATCATTTGTAATTGCTTTGACAGTCATAATACCATCGGTGAGTGTTAAAATTAAATAATTATTATCATTTGTCTGTTGATTTTGATCATTGTTTATCTGAATAAATGGCTCAATTGCATCGATTTGCAAAAAGAATGTGCCTTTGATCTAAATTAAAATATATATTCGTATGATTAGTTAGTTGTACAATAATTTGTCTGAATATCAAAAAGGTAAATATCATCGTCACACCTTTTATGTACAGGTGTAGTCCATCTGTACCCAATGAACCAAAAATGAAATAATTCGGCACGTACTACTATATATACTAATCGAAAATTTTTTGAGACACATTCTCAGATTAACTACGTGTGGGTAGTGTACGAAAGTTTTTCTCGGAGCATTTATGATTTCATATTTACTTCCGGCGGTTTCGAACTGGTCAACCCTCGGACTTCAAATTGAATAATATCAAATTCTATCTACATTGAATTTTTCTGGACGTACTTCTTATTTAGTATTGTAACTTTGTTGAAAAAAATCTGTACTGATGGCCTTGAAAGTAGGGGTGTGGTTAAACCACACCTTTTCATGATGCATAAGTTTCGAAATTTTTTTCCCTGTAAAATTCAACTGACGTTTTTTCATTTCATAAGGCTTAGTCATTCGCAAGACTAATAACCCAAAGAAAATAATGCTAAATCTTTTTCAAATTTATTTAATATCATTAAAAAATAGAAATTTTAATCTTACTGAAAATTTCGATATTTGACCATTGATTATTCCGAATAAATCTTCAGGTAAAGGTTTACATGAAGCTGTTCGATGAAAATCCACCTTAAATAGAATATAAAATAAAATTTTCTTATCATAATATATATAATTTTACTTCTTGATAATCTTTAATAAATTGAAATGATCTTTCAGGATCATTGGAATTCGTATTATTTACACCGTTATTAACAGGTGTTGTTAATTCTTCTTTGGATGCTATCACAGTTACCATATTAAAATATTCGATGGATAATGGAATTAATTTAAATGGATGGGGAAAAAGAGGAAAGGATAAACGATGAACTTCTTCTCGTCAATATTTTCTTATCAATCTAAAAACAAAACAATTCATCGATCTTTGCCTTTTTTTTGTTTTGTTCTCTATTGTATTGTATGTCCGCGCTTTCTTACTGTTGTTTTTTCCAATATATCTTCTATATCCATGAAATACCATTTCGTCATTAGTAACACCAATGAGAAATAAAACAAATAAAATGTCGCTTTTGAAAAAAATTGAAAAATTTCTCGATAAATATTCTAATTTTATAAAAAATATGATTTTTAAAATAATTTTTTTAAGTTCATAAAAAAGAGAGACACAATGTTTGATAACACACAAGATGGCTTGTATATTATTTAGTCGTTTATTTATTATTCGAATGCGTCGTTTGGAAGACGCAAATTTTTATTCAAAACAAAAATGATTGAAATGAGAATAACTTTGTATTATTATATTTTTCATATATAAAAATAAAAGGTAAAATTAATCTAGGAAATGTGTTATTGTAATAGTATAAAATTATTTATTTAGTTATGGCCGATCTACAGGCCGAAATTGAATTAACGGTTGAATTAAGAAAGTTTGTTAATATCGATTTATTTGTGCAAGGGTAAAAAATTTCTTAGAAAAAAAACAAAGTTTCTTGAATTATTTTTTTGTTTTAGATATTATCAAATTCGTACAGGAATTAAATTCGCACCACGAATTCAATCAGCAACAAAAATTGAAATTAAATCTGAGCTTTCTTCTGTGATTGGTAAGATGAAAAAATAGAAAAAAACAAACTGTTTTTCTTTTCTCTTGAATTTAGATGATACAAATGATTCTATTTATCCTGCATGTGTATTTAATGATTGGGGTGTAAGCAAAACATTTTTAATCATATTTAAAAATGAAGAAGTACAATTGGATGATCAATTTAATTTTAAACTTTCAGTTATTGTTGACGCGCAAAATGTAAGATAGAAAAATGGGTTTCATTGTTTTTTTTATATAAGTCCCTCTTTTTTTCTCTTATAGATTAACGAATGTTTCAATCGATTGGATATGCAACTTTTGGTGGAACTTTACTTTTTGGAAAAAGATTATTCGTATGTATTGTTTTTTTGGCCTAGAAGGAAATTTTATATAGTAGAGATACATAGGACTGCCTTGCGATGTGGCGCCATTCATTGGGTCGAGAGAAATACCACATGAGTAAATCATCGATTATTGAAAAACAATAATCAATATAAGATAAGGATAGTGTCTGCTACAGCATTCTTTATATACTTAAATAAATACGGAATAGCGACGATGGGCAATGCAGATTTGTGTAAGTTTTAGTCATCTGTCCAACTTTAGATTTATAACTTATCCGACTATGAAAACAGCTTTCGGTTGAAGCCCCAAGGATTTCCTATAAATTCACTAGGTATCTCAAATAGCCCAAAGTTGCCAGAGGTAGTCAAAGAGATTATGTAACTTTTCTCTTCGTTTTCGCATAAGCTTATCGTCTGAACTACATCATAAACGCTTAACGCAGTTGCCCTTACAAGCATGAAAGTTTTTATTAATTTTTAGACCGGAAAAAATGCCAACGATGCAACAGTTATGTAGTCGATGTTATAAACTCCATTTTAATCCTCGATTTGGTATTCATACTCATGTGCCCATACTTTTCGATTATTTCCATTTATCAGCATTAACTACTACTGTTCATGGCTCATTACTTTGTCTCATTCCACCTTATGTTTTTGATCGGTATGAATTATCATTATCTTTTATGTTTCTCTAACAATATATTTTTATTTTAGACCAGCTGTACGGCAAACTTCACTATTTAGTTTTCTTTTTGGCCAAGATCTTTCACAAGTATTTTATTTATTCTTTTTTAATAGATTTTTAATTTTATTATTATTCTATTAGATTACAACCGAACAAATAAATCCTAGTCTTTTACAACGTGCACATAATCTTCATAATAATATTTGTGAAATTCTTCTTTCATCATATGAATCTCTACAAGATTTTTATGAAACTATGCTTGAACATCTTCCTAACAATGATGAAAAACCAACACATAGTAAAATTTTATTATTAAATAGTTTTCATCTATACTTCTTATATTTGTCTTTATAGTTCATCAAAAATGTCAACAAAAATTACGTAGTCTTTGTGAAAAATTAAAAGTAATTTCCTTTGCATAATATATTAAAATTCTTCAATAAAATTCTTTTTTTTTAAGAATATTGATGATATCCATACAATTGATAATCTTGCACATGCACATATTGCACAATGTTCAGCAGAAAATATAATGCTTTGGTGCCAATTTATTCAAACATTTGGTGTACATGAATCAACAGCAATTGTTCTTTCGAAAGAATATCATTTTAAACGCGTGAGTCATTTTGTTTGATTCTTTCGCAATACACATAACATATATTTTTTTGTACTATACAGGTAAAACGCCTATCTGAAGGTTTTTTTCATCGTGAAATATCACGAGCAAATTTATTAACAAATGAATGTGATTCATATAATGATTTACATGATCTTGTTCGAAATTCTCCTTATTATTCACGTTTACCAGCATTAACAATTGAATGTGTAGAACTTGATGGAATACCAGATAATTTACCAATACTTATTGAAGAAGTTTATTCAGCCATGGAACAAAAAATAACACCAATTTTATCGTCAGTAAAACCCAAATCTCATAGTGGAAGTATTAATGATAATCCAATTGTACAAGCTGTTCAGAATTTTAGTAAGAATCTCATGAAAGGTATCTGATCTTGCTCTATGCCCATAGAATAGGGCTTGCATGATTATGATTACTACAATATATAGTTATAACACTAGTATGGTGTTTAGTTAGAAGCTTTAGTTGTGAGTAGTGTTGTGTTACTTTGTTGTAAACTATTTGTATTCTTATACTAGATCTACTTGTAATGTTATATAGTTATGTATCTTTTTAATTTAGGCAAATATCGTCCAAATTTTGGCCTTTGTCTTAGCGGAAGTATGGATGAAACAGTGCTAAGTTCTCTTTCCAAACCTCCTGAAACACCACCATTAAAAGCTCATAAACAACAACTACAACAGTCTCAATCGGTGAAAACATCTACTACAGATTCAAATCCAATTTCAACACCAAAAGTTCGTCAATCAGGAAAA
The DNA here is from genome assembly GCA_905250115.1 of Adineta steineri. NCBI lineage: Eukaryota > Metazoa > Rotifera > Eurotatoria > Adinetida > Adinetidae > Adineta > Adineta steineri. The sequence continues at coordinate 13,649 of CAJNOI010000722.1, forward strand.
AATCTTCTTTCATTTCGTACTCAAACACCAACAAATGTCAATCCTATTGTAGCATTTTCTCATGATCCATCTATTCAATTAACTTCCTATCGTAAATTTGATCACGATAATACTCCAACATTATCTTCTACAGCTACAGCAACAACAGCAGCACATGAAAATAATTCTAGTCCATCACCAAGCCTTTTTGCTTATCAATCAGATTCAGATATAACCAATTCATCACGTTTACAGAAACATCCTAGTCGTTATTCATTACCTGATGTACCATTCCAACGCAATAATACTAATAATAATACAGTAGTAACAAAACTTGATTCACCAATGCTTCCTCAATTTTTATGTACAACACCCGATAAAACTGATGAAGTTTTTCTAGTAACAAATGATCAAGAAAAAGCTGTTGCTGCATCAACATTTGGCGATTCAAGTATGAAATCAAAAGTTTTACAAGCATCATTTCGTGGTAAAGCTAGTACTATGGATCGTCGAACAACAGCAATAACAACACCATTTCGTTCTCAATCAACTTCATCATCAACAACAACAAATAATCATAATAATAAAAAACATATATATACTCAACCAAAATATTTTACAACAAGAACAAATGAGAATTCAACAAATGGACCTGCAAATTATTCACTTGATTCAGTTCTTAATTTAACTTTACAATTAGAACAAACAGCAACAGCTGATTATCATCGGCGACATACAATATCAACAAATGATATTGATCCATTATTATTAAATGGTTTAACTGATGATGAAAATACATTAAATTTAATGGAAAAAACAAATGGACATCATTTACCTATGATTATTGATGATGATCAATCAACAAAAAGCGATGAAAATGATCGAATACAAACAAATTCATTAGCTAATAATCAAACAATTGAATATGTTGGTTATAAAGAAAAAATGAAACAAATTCTATCAACAAAATATTCATCAAACTTAATGTTTTATTCAGATTTTTCATCACTTGTATCAACAATACCATATTTTTATCAAGAAACTATACCATTTGATTCGAATGGTATCCATCTTATTATATGTGTACATGGTTTAGATGGTAATTCAGGTGATTTACGTTTAGTTAAAACATATCTTGAATTATGTTTACCAACATGTCGATTGGATTTTCTTATGTCATCTTCAAATCATTCATCAACATTTGATGATATTGATATTATGGTTAAACAATTAGTTGATGAAATTGATACACATATTGAACGTTTTGGACTTAAACCACAACGAATAAGTTTTGTTGGACATTCATTAGGAAATCTTGTTGTACGTGCAACAGTTGCTCATTCACGTTTTGAACGATATAGAACATTACTTTATACATATCTTTCATTATCTGGACCACATTTAGGAACATTATTTAATTCAAGTGGTTTAGTTAATATGGGAATGTGGTTAATGCAAAAATGGAAAAAATCATGTAGTTTATCTCAAATGTCATTTAAAGATCATGTTGATCCAAAACAAACATATATATATAAACTTAGTAAAAAACCTTGTAAGTTTAAAATACAAAAAATCCATTTATTTTATTTAACCTACTTTTATTTTTTTTTAGGTTTAGAATATTTTAAAAATATTTTATTAATTGCTTCACCACAAGATCGCTATGTTCCATTTCATTCGGCTCGAATTGAAATTTGCAAAGCAGCATTGAAAGATACAGTTTATGGTTCGTTATTTATTTAATAAAAAAAGAAAGATTTCTAGGAAAACCAGTAGCGTGAGAAGAAAAGTATTTACAAAACGTAGGCTATGTCAAATAGAAGCATCCATCATGATTATGAATGAAAAAGAGAGATGAGTTAATACTCGCTTTGTTTGATTTTTTTCTCTAATCCTGCTTTAATTAATAAGACTTACAATGTATGTCATTAAAACTTTCAATATAATATTTTTATCAATTTTTTCAGGTTCGGTTTATGTTGAAATGATAAATAATTTGCTTGAACCAATTCTTCGTAATCCATCAATAACATTTGTTCGCTATAATGCTTTTCATAATATTCCATCAGGCACTAACAATTTTATTGGTCGTGCAGCTCATATAGCAATATTAGATTCAGAATTATTTGTTGAAAAACTTATCTTAGTTAGTGCAGCTAAATATTTTAAATAATATTTATAAAAAAAAAGAGATATGACTAATACATTCTTACTATTTCCCTATTTAACCGGTTTAATGTCAATCATTTGTACTGCAATGGCTTTTTTTCTTCTTGTGTGTTTGTTAGTGCTCTTCCAATTTCATAATTATCAACAATATGTTTTTTTTTCTTTTTTGTTTTTTTTCTTTCTTTCTTCTTTTCTTGTCTTCGATCAGATATTTAATGTACACATACGAACAAACTTACAATGACGACAAAAAAAAAAAAATAATGTTCATGCAACATTTGTACATATATATACATATATATATATTAATATAAACTAAGTAGTCAGTAAACTTTATGTATTTTTCAGATATTTAACGTATATTAAAAATACAAAATGCCTTTAGCTAAAGATCTTCTCCATCCATCTATTGATGAAGAACGTCGCAAACACAAAAAGAAACGACTTGTGCAAAGTCCAAATTCATACTTTATGGATGTTAAATGCCCAGGTTGTTACAAAATTACAACAGGTAAAATAAAAATCTTTTTTTTTTATTAAAAAACGTTTCTTTTGTTCCGTATCTTTTTAGTTTTCAGCCATGCACAAACAGTTGTTTTATGCGTTGGTTGTAACTACGTTCTCTGTTCACCATCAGGTGGCAAAGCACGTCTTACTGAAGGTTGTTCATTCCGTAAGAAACGTGATACACCATTAGCACGCAAAGATGATACTGAACGAAATTAAATGATTTTGTTTTTTTTTAATCAAGCAAACACAAGGCACAACAGCAACTAAATCGTTTTGAGATTTTGTTTTCTTTTCATCTTTTATTGTGTGCATTTGAAAGAGAAAAAACAAGAAAATAAATAAAAATAAAACATCATTGAAAAAACTAAATAACAAAGAATTTTAATTATCTTCAAAATTTACATATGAAAAAGAATTTGATTGCGTATTAATTGAAATTATCAACTAAGTAATAATCGTATTAAAAGAAAGAAATTTCTCTATGATCCTTATAATTAAAATACTGTTTTTCATTGAAGGATAGCGCTTGAAATTCTTTACATAGCTGATGTACCTTTTGTTATAGAGTGAATTCTTTGTAAATTATGAACTCTTCATACTGCATTCTTCAATATATTTTGTGTTTTTAACAAGGTAAAGTACAGCCATTGGTTACATCTTTTTTTAATTACATTTAAAATAATATAGGGATAATATAGGAGAAATCTTAAAAGTACGGATAAAATGTCTCTTTAAAAAAATGGAAGAGAATTATCAAGATAATTTTAAAAGAAAAGGATTTACAGGTAAAATATTTGTACTTATTAACAACGATATACACAGCTCACTAATATCGATTTTTGTTAAACAGGTGTTTGAGAAGAACGCTTATAACTTTCGAACGCAAAATGAGAGAGACTTGCGGTTTTCACTATTGGATATAGGACATGACGGTACATGAGACTATGTAAAAATAAGTCTGTTATACTAGACACATGCTTATAGCGTTATGATGTCAGTGTCCAGATAGGCTTCAACCTAATTTTAATACCCTAATAATTAGACTTCGTCCATGATTATTTTCGATTTTCCTAAAACTCATTTTCTAGACCCCTTGGGTACTTCTCAGGTATCGAAAAAACCCTTCTATTGCTGATCCTCCATGATTACTTCTAGATCGATATCATTCGTTTTACTGATTACTGGGGATGTGCATTGTCAGTGAAAATACTGAAAAACGGACACTTAAAATATCAGTTCGGTGCCCACTGTGCCACTGAAAATATCGGGGTCAGTGTTCACCGAACACCGAAAATAAGTGTCGGTGTTCACCAAACACTGGATATCAGCGTCAATAACACTGTTGACTAAAATATTTTTGCGCTAAACCTTAGTATTTACAACAGTATCTTTGTGTTCACCGAAAAACTGGCACGGTGGTCACTGAAACTGATACCTTCGGCGTTCTGTGAACACCGACACCAATATTTTCAGTGGCACGGTGAACATCGTTGTCAGTGAAATTCAGTGCTCATTAAACCGACACTGCACATCCCTACTGATTACCAATATCACCTCTTTTTAGTAACTAATCTGTAACGACCACTATTCGTTGCTATATTCGTATTAATTCAATTTTGGAATACATATGGATATATTTTATTCATATATTAGATAATTTTGATATAAATCTAATACCGTCAATAAATTCATCTGTGTTTTAATAATCGTTAATTCATTCTATTAAAAGTACTGATAGTTAGATGTCAGAAAAAAATTCTTTCGATGTACACATTTAAGAATAACATCATTGAAAACAATAATTATTATGCTCTTAATCTTAACTGTCAAATAAAGTTTCTTACGTAAATATTTTTCAATCGACTTATTTCATTGAAGTGTTTATATAGTCGGTGATGTATCAATCAATATAGGTTCGATTTAATATAAAGTTTTCAAGTTTATTTATTTATCGCACTTTTATTAAATAACCTTGCATAGCAAAGATCTTCATATTATTATCGAATTATGACCATGAGTCGAACATACTTGAAAGTCTTATTATTCAAAAGTCTCATTAGATGTATAATCAAAAAGCATTGAACAATGAGACTACTACAGTATTTTCTCATTTTATACTCTTTAATTGTATTTTTCAGGTAGTTTTAACTTATCTGAATGATATTAGAAGTAACAAAATATTGATAATCATTCATATCGATATCTATTCAATTGTGTTGTAGTATATCTTAATATATACATAATTATACTGTAATAAAAATAATGTAGATGTCAGTAAATGTCATAAAATTTATTTCTTTTCTAATTCGCAGCAAAATAGTATTGGTTGCATATATTTATACCTAGTTGACAAAAAGACTCTTCTTTTCGGCTTCCTTATTAAAAAAAATTGTACAAATACAAAAAAAAAGAAAGTTTTTATTTACAAAATCCCTTTGTTAGTTTCCTATGACATATTTATTTAAATTCAAAATTTTTCAAACATTTATGTTAAAATCATAAGTTTTAGTATTAAAAAAAATGAATTTGTAAAATTTAATTAGTATTTTGTCAGCAATTATTGATCACTATGTACAGTGGAATACCTCGAACTGTCGCTGATCTTTGGTATGAATTTTTTCATTCTATTATTTTTTATTATTTTCTATGTTATATAGTGAAAACGATGATCTTGCTACAATGATCATTGTTGATAGTATGTTTGGATTTACAACGCATAAAATGAATGTACGTTTTCGTCCAAATCGTCGTCTATCACCACAATGGAAATTAGTCGTTGAACAATTTCAACAACATCTTGATTATGAACGATGTTTTACTGAATTAACTTCTATTGGAAATTGGTATGATCATTTACTTGCACGAAAAAGTCCAACACAATTAACTGTATTTAAAGAACATGTAAGAGAAAAAGAAAAAGAAAAAATCTCTCTAATAAATAATTTAGATGTTTCGTTTTCTTCATTTATTCAATAAAAATTCCGGTGTTACACTTCAACCATGTTATCGATATTCAACAGAAAAATGTGGAGGAAAAGTAGTTGCTACAAAAGAATGGTAAAATAAATTCTTTACCATTAAAATAGATTTATATATATATATATGTGCATCCTAGGGCGGTTAATGATAAAATTGAAATGTTAATTGGATGTATTGCTGAATTAAGTCCTGAAGAAGAACAAGCTTTACTCAAACCAGGTATTAATGATTTTTCAGTGATGTATTCTTGTCGGAAAAAATGTTCACAATTATGGCTTGGACCCGCCGGTAATTAAAAACAAAGAATTTACTTCATATTTTATTGTGTTATTTTCTATTTAGCTTATATAAATCATGATTGTCGAGCAAATTGCAAAGTAAATTTATTATTTGATTAGATTCGATGAATGTTTTGTGTTTTCTAGTTTGTAGCGACAGGTTTAAGTTCAGCTTATATTCATGTACTTCGTCCAATTGATGTTGGTAATGAAATAACTTGTTGTTATGGATCGGATTTTTTTGGTGATAATAATTCACTTTGTGAATGTCGAAGCTGTGAAATGTAAATTAATTTCATATTTTCTAATTGTTTAGATTTACGTAAAATTAAATTTCAGGTTTAGTAAAGGAACATTTGCAGAAATAAATCCGTCTTTAACAAATCCAGATCTTATTACTATTCAAACAGTTTCACCATCTACACAGGATCCGCAATCAACAACAATAATAGCAGATACACATCCAATTGTTTCTACACGTTTACGTCAAACTGATAAACGTCTACTGCGTAAGATACATCCAACAAATGTTGTCAGTTCAACGCAAGAGAAAAGTATAAAATTTAATCAATAATAATATAAATAGTAGAATTAAATTTTTAGAAAAATCTACAGATGGAACGAATACATCCACTACTAAACCAACAACGGTAGTTTATCGAAATAAAAATGGTCAATTTGCATCTCCACCTGATGGATCGAAATCAACAGGAACAGTAAATAACTTGTTTTTTTTTTGATAGACTATTGAAATCTAATATACTTTCTTGTTTAATACTTTAGTCATCTAGAAAAAGGAAAACAAAACAAAACAGTAGATCATCATCATCACAATCATTATCACCTTCATATCCTTTGCCAAATTTAAATAAAGTAATATCATCACATCGACGTCCAAGTAGTTCACATTCATCAGTATCAAAATCGCCGGTGACCAATACTCGAAATCAACCATCAGCAACAGATTCAGCAATTGGTTCAGATGGTACTACGAGTTCTAATTCACTTTCAGTAACAGTAACAAATAAATCAACTACTGGAACGAATTCAAATGTATTTAATAACTGTTGATTTTTAAATAAATTTATAAAACAAAATTTGCTCTTGATTTCTTTAGTTATCTAATATAAGTACACGACCATCACGTCGTCCTTCATCAGCATTATCAAGTTCATCATCATCAGCATCATCATTTTCATCATCATCACGAATATTTTTTAAAAATCGTGAACGAACATCATCTCAATATTCATCATCATCAACATCATTATCAACTAATCCAATTTCAAATAATTCAAATTTTAAAAGTTGGCGTCCAACAATTCGTTCGACGCATCATTCAAGTACTTCTTCTCTTAGTTCACTATCATCAACAACAACCGATAGTGAACGTAATAATAATAATAACAATAACAATAATGAATTATCTTCGCGACGAGTTGTTCCAAAATTAACAATTCGCGTAAGACCTGATCCATTTTCATTGGATGATGTAGAAAATATGAAATCATCAAAATCATCTTTGGTTACAGTTAAACTCGATAATAAAAAACGACCATTGATAGATACATCATCAATAAGTTCAAAGAAACGTCGAAAACCATAGAATTATATATGTATGGTACGACTCGGATTTTTTTGTTTATGTGCGTGTGTGTATATATATATATCGATTTACTGTATTCATTGTATTTCGTGCTGTCTGTATAACAACATTTGATTTCTATTGTGTTTATCATTTAATAAAAACAAAAAGAAATCTCATACGAAACATTCATATTGAATTAGATAAAAATCCATTTTTCTTTAATTTTATATTATATATGTGTTATCAAATTAAGTTCACTCAGTCTTTTTCATAACGCTATGGTTTGGTGAGCGGAAGTAGAAAATTATCCACGTCAAAAACTTAATTGTAAAGAAGAAAAGTAATCTGCATAAAACATTTTTAATATATATATTACCGTCGATAGAGGGAGCTACTATTCAATCGATTTATATTTTTAATAATTTCATTTTTTTATGTAATTATCTAAGAAAAATCTTTTAATAGATTTATTAAATTTTGCATCGATAAAGTATAAACTCCTACTGATTGGATATTTTGTTCTTCCTTGTTAATTCAACTTTTCACATCTCTCTTCTAGAACACATATTCACTGGTTAGACAACTAATATAATCGAAATTCTATTTATTCGATGATGAGTAATCTTTTTGACGTCATTGCATACCATCAATTAACAAGAGACAAAATAGAATGATAATCATCATGACGTCATAAATCAGTATATAATAAGATCTTAAATAGAGTTCACGTTTGTTAGAATCAATGTAGATTTTATCTATTTTTATTTCACATATCGGTGTGATATTTGATATTTACTTATGAGTAGTAAAATATATGTTTTATCAAAATAAGAGAGGAGAAGCGTCATATTTATTTTGTATTTTGTTAAGAACACGCAAATAGGTAAATGTTATATAGTCCGATTCTCATATACGATAGTTAAAAATAGCTTTTTCAAAATTTCGTTGATTCATATAGAAATAGAATCCTTAGAAATGCAATAGACAAACAAATAGTAACATTACTTTTATTGTTTCATTTTAGATTGACTAAATTCTTTTCTTTATTTCTTAAACTAAATTAACATGGGTCAAGGTGAAGTATCCGATGCTTTTTTACAACAAGTATTCAAAAAGTATGAATTCTTCATTCAATAAACCTTCAAATAATTTATTATATATATATTTATTAGGGTAGATGCTGATGGATCAGGTTCAATAACATCCAATGAATTACAATCAGCTCTTTCAAATGGTACCTGGAGTCCATTTAATCCTGTATGTTTTAATATAAGAATTTAATACTCATGAAAACTCTATTTGTATTATCTAGGAAACTGTTCGAATGATGATAGGTAGGTTTTAAAAATCAATGAAGTTTAATAACTCCGCATAATAAGTTTGATTAAGAGAAAAATGTAGTAGAGAGATAAAATGTTTTCAGGAATGTTTGACAAGGATTCATCATCAACGATTGATTTTAATGAATTTAAATCTTTATGGCAATTTATTACACAATGGGAAAAGGTATTTCGTGGTTTTGATGAAGATAAAAGTGGTTCGATTGATAAAGATGAATTTCGAAAAGCATTAGCTTCATTTGGTAATACACGTAAAATAAAATACGCATTAAACGAAAAGAATAATTATATATTGATCGACAATCGAAAATGATTTCTTCTTTTATTTACAAATGAGGGATACAGATTGTCTTATATATTTAATTGAATAGGTATGTTTGATCAAGATGGATCATCCACTATTGATTACCAAGAATTTCGTGCACTTTGGCGATATGTTACTGAATGGGAAAAATGTTTCAGGTTTGTTTTTTTCTTCTTCTGAATAAAAAATACTGAAAATTGGTTTTTATTATAGAAAATACGATTTAGATGGTAGTGGTACAATTGATAAACACGAGCTTAAAACAGCATTAAGCTCGTTTGGTATGTTTTATATATATACGTAGTTATATAGTGTGTCATTTTACAAACTATATTTATCCATTATAAATAATTCGCTTGCATGTAGATTATATATCTAATTGCATAATAGGATTAGCTCTTGCTTTTCGCACTGATTCCTTTTTTACATTATTCGATTGTCGATCAGTATTAAATAATACAATATATATTTAGTCTTTTCGTTTTTTGTGTATATTTTCCAAAAAAAATATGACTAATTTTAATTTGTATTTTAGGTTATCGTCTTTCGGATCGTTTCTATGATTTATTAATTCGAAAATTTGATCGAACTGGTCGTGGTACAGTTGCATTTGATGATTTTATTCAAGCTTGTGTATCTATTCAAACATTAACAAATGCTTTTCGTCAATATGATCGTTTACAAAATGGACAAATAACAATAAATTATGAAGAATTTTTATCGCTTGTCTTCTCACTTAAAATGTAAATAACATTTATCGAGTAATAAAAAATAACTTGTTTCCTTTATTATCATTCCTCAAGTCTTATTTTCTACTTTCATGTTAAAACAAAAATTTGTTATTCTTGTTTTTGTACCCATTGATATCTTCACTGATTTTTCTTTTCTTTCGTTTGCTTTTTTTCTTACTTAGGCAACTCAATCCAAATTAATGATGCATACATATGCAAGACTATCACTATCATTCTTTTTTTGTATTGTGATTCTTGAATCTCAATTGATTCGTATTCCTTCTTTCTTTTTTCCATTTATTATTGTTTAAACTAGCCGAACAACTTTTTAAATTTATTGATTCTTTGAACAACAGCTTATATATATACATATACATATTCACTTATTTTTTTGTCACTGGAATGAAATAAACTTTTTTCTCTTAGATATGAAATTTTCTTGTATTTTGATTTAATCGGTATGAGATGATATTTAATGATGTATGTCAGGAAATAGATAATATATTAATAATCGAAAATAAAAGTAATAAAAAAAGGGAAAGTAAACATTGTAAACCTTTCTTTTTGACAAATCTTATTTATGACAATATCGAATAAAAGTCACTAAATAATATTTTGTTTTATCTATTTTTTTTCTAGATAACCTTTTGAGTACGAATGATTGTTTTATAGACGTATGATCCTAGATTAACTATTTATCGAAATGATTATATGATAGTTATATAGTAATAAAGAGTAATCTATACAAGTATATAAACCCAATCAATGATTCACACTTAGACACATAGTTGAGTATAATAGATAAATGAAACATAGATAAAGAGAAAACAATTACTGAAAATATATTCGATAAAGTTAAAATACGTAAAATATTACTCCCACATTTTTTGTCTTGATAAGAAACATAATTAAGAGTAATAATAATGATAACATATACTCATTTAGTTTCTAGAAAAAAATATTTCTTTATATATCACGTACAATATGATATATGACATACTATACATCTCTTGTCGACCTACTGGTACACGTTGCTAGTTTAACTGATTTACTAAATACAATTCAGGTTTTCTAATCAATTCAAAATAATAGCTCGAATATATGATATCATTGAAATTTCTCTGAATTCAAGATAATATTAGATTCAAATAGTTAAGACCAGTATAGAGATCATTAAGATATAAAGAAGAAAAATAATTATAAATAGTATCATTTAAGCTATTCGTTTTAATATATATTCTGAATGGAAGTACTGAAAGTGATAGAGAGCATATCAAGGTCATTAAGACATATGTCAAAGGTAGAAGAATTAGCAAAGGTTTCAGTCGAATACGAACAAAACTGCCATAACGTACGATACGTCTTACGAAGTCATATTAATGTCAAATGATAACATTTTGATATAAGCAAAGCAAGCATATTTATATGTTTTCTTGAATCTTGATAACTACCAAAAGACATTGCATTCTGTGTATTGTTGATACTTCATTGTATTCCATATATTTGACAAGGATATTTTTACTCATGTAGTTTCAGATAAATTCTTTATAATGGGTAAGAAACGTAAGATATCGTCAAGTGACCATGAAGAAGTCGAAGAAGACGAAAAAGAAGTCGAAGAAGAAGACGATGAAGAAGAAGAAGAAGACGAAGAAGAAGAACCCGAATTACATGATAAAGTTCTCAGTAAATCCGATGCTAAAAAGAAAATAGTACCTGGTGTTTTATATCTCAGTCGTATTCCTAATAAAATGAATGTAACAATTATTCGACAATATTTTGATCAATATGGTCAAACTGGACGAATATTTTTACAACTGTCAAGTAAACTATATCATTGTTTTTTCTTATTAATAAATTAACTTATATTTATTTAAGAGGATGAAGGTAAAACTAAACGAGAACGTGGTGCAAAATATAGTGAAGGTTGGATAGAATTTAAATCTAAACGTGATGCAAAACTTATTGCTAAACAATTAAATAATCAACAAGTTGGTGGCCGAAGACGAACACCATGGTATGATGAAATTTGGAATATTAAGTAAGAAAATTATTTTTCTTTTATCTTTAAAATTTTAATATATTGAAATAGATATCTATCAAAATTTCGTTGGACACATCTTCATGAACGATTTCAATATGAAAATGAAGTACGAAAAAAACGTTTACGACAAGAAGTTCTTCAAGCTAAACGTGAAGCAAATTTGTATATTGAAAATGTTGAAAAAGGACGTAAATTACGTAAACTTGAGAAGAAAATGGAAAAAAGACCAGAAGATTTAAATATTCGTGAATGGAATTATGATCAACAAGATCCACATGAAGCTGCTACAAGACGTAAATCTAAAAAGAAAGAACAACAATCAACAGGTCTTACTGAAAGTTTATTAAGACAAATTTTTCCATCTTAAAATAAAATATTCGTAGGATAAAATCTTCCTATTGTGTATAAGATATATATCATTTGATTATTTTCTAATAAACTCTATAAGTAAATAATACTAATAGGATGAAAAGCACAGCATGACGATTAACATACTAGACACCTTATGGCCACGAGCAGTACACACACACGCACACACACACATCAATCGATCAAACATTAGACAGAAAAATCGCTTTTGGGCTAAGTGAAAAACAAAAACCATATTGAATATACATTTATTAAAATTGAAGATTCTTTCGAAAGCAAAATAACAACAATCCCTGTAGAGAAGTGTGAACAGTACACATCTTTATCATTATTTGAAAAAAATCATGATCAACAAGCATTTGTAATATCTTAAAAAAACAAAACAAGGAAAAAGAAGATGAGATTTCTTTTTTTAGCTGTTGTTTCCTTGATTTTCTATATTATTCAATTGATGACTAGCTTTAGGCATTGAGATACGGTGTATGCTTGCACTTATCTTTTCTAGCGCGAATGTTTATTCAAATTAGTCTAGCCAATTTTCCTGTTCATCGAATGAGTGCATTTCGTTCTTTTTCTATGGTAATGGAACAAGTTAAACAAACATTCTCTCTCTCTCTTTCTCTCTGCTTCCTGACAACTCCTCCTCCTTCTTCTTCTTTAACCAATTCAAGCAAGTAGGCAAAAAAAAGAACGAATGAGAATTTATGTTGTTCTTTTTTGAGATTTCATCATTGTGAGAAGTGTGGAGCTTTTGTTCATTCAATTTCAAGTTCTTCGCAAACAATTCAAAAAAAAAGAAACGACAAGAGAATCGTTACTGTTGAGAATAGTGCATTACACTCAAGTCTATAGAATCACAGAAAAAAAAAAGAATGTCTGTGCAATACCCGAGGGTCAATCAACTGTTGCCTTGAATCAACAACCATTAGTCTTTAACCTATAAAAATTGATGTGAGGAACAGTTGGATGAAAACATAATAATTATGTCTCATCAATCAAACATTTGTGTTCAGTTCTCATCCATTCAAAAAATAACTTCATTATAATATTAACTAACAATAATAAAAAAACCTAGTTTGATTGTCTTCATTTAATATTCATTCCTTCTCTTGCTTACATAAGAAATTAAATTGAAAATTAGAATGATTGAACAAACATTTCTCAACTGTTACTTATGTTATTATTTCATTTGCGCAAAGTTAATCGAAAAGTCAAGTGTATTAAGATTTTCCACAAACGGCTGCATATTTTCACATAGATCACCAAATAGACGTAATGCCCGGATGTATGTCTATTCCAAATTGAGTTGAGATAGATATCTATCAATCAATCAATTGACTTATTTTTCTCTAGGCATCATTAGTTCGTTCGTTCGGTTTTTTTGTTTTACATAAGATCTTATTTAAAAATGAAAATTTCAATTTTATACACATCTGTGATTTTCATGAGAGGAAATTTCCGTTTCGTACTTATGTTTATATAGACTTACAGTTAGTAAAAATATGTGCCAAATTAATTGTTTTCTTAACATTAATCACCATATGTGTGTGAATATTGACGGTTCAATCAAATGAGAGATGATCAATACTGATGTTTAACCTGATGATGAATGAATTCAATTTTTTATTTGAAAAGTATTTTTTTGACTGATGATTATAAAAAAACGTATATATTTCTATATAAAAACAAAAAAAAAACATTTCGCATTCTCTTTTACATGTTTAAGAGAAAAAAAACAAAGAAGAGAGGCTAGGATAACAAAGTTTGGTATGAGATCTCCTCGATGAATGTGTGTTTATGTTACAAATCTGTATAAATATACGCTTTGATCAAAAAAATCTAACCCATTAGGAAAAAAAGAACGATCGTGAGAGATGCACAATAGAGAAAGTGTTAGATGAAGATGGATACTGCTAACATTTTCTCTTATTACTATGATGTATAACCAAAGATGCAAGTTATATCTGAATTTACAAGTGAATCAAATTTATTGTATGATTGTACGTTTATCTTTGGCATTGAAGAAGCGCGGCTCGTGTCACTTCATTTATTTCATCCTATATTTCCATGCCTTACGGCTAATAAATGAAACCTTTTATATAAATCACCATAGACTAAAAAATAGATGAACACCTTGTGATGACGATGATGCCAATGTGTTTATACAAATATTATTTCAACTATGTTACTGATCTTAAATGACCGCGTGACGAACGTAGTTCAACACTAATTATATCCGATAGGCAAAATCAAAGTTTTCATTGTGCGGCGCCGGAAGAATGGATTATCTACATGTGTCAAAAGATCAATTTTTTTATTTTACAGATGACAATAACTGGTAAATTTTTCTTTCTTTTTTCATTTATCTATCACACAGCAGGAATAACATGTCTTTCGGTTTTTTTTTCTGATTGATACATCATTTTACACTCATATGTTGAATATAGATTGAAAACAGATTTAAATAAAACATTTTCCTAGCATATGTATATTTCAATTTAAATTGATTTATTAATAAGTTATGACGTTCTTTTTTTTT